>JAIUZE010070354.1:0-135763 GCA_022085475.1 Heliosperma pusillum
TGTATGCGTTCAGGGAAACGTCTTATCTCGTGTATGCCTTTTAATCATACTTGCCATGTACACGGTGCTAGTGCGTTTCATTTACCGTGAGAGATGTCGTCTTTGTGTCGTCGTTCTTGAATGCGTGATTTCATGATATTATTCATGGTCATTGCATGATTGGGCACCGTCTATGTATTGGTTTTCTTGAATGGATGATAAATGATGGATTTATTGTGATTATCGCATGACTTGGCATGGTTTGTTTGTCGAGTCTCAATCTTATCAAACTTATACCGCTAACGGTGAGATGCAAGCCCTAGTTAGCGTATTCGGTTGCCTAAGAGTGTCTTCCCCGAGTCTTTGAATAACATGATGGATTCAGATTTGTATTCCATATGCTCTTATCATTATTTATCGAATTGCCTATTTATTCTTATCGTATCTCACATGTATATTCATATATGCATGATTTTACTTTTGTATTTCCTTCTATGTACGTTTAATGTGATATGGCTGGGAGAACCCGGAGTTACTCCCTACTGATTTTGGCGTTCATGTTTTTCATGAATGAACAGGTTGCTTGCATGGATGGCTTTTTGCTTATCTATTTTGGGGTTCGGGTGTGAGCTAGCGGGCGTTGTCCCTGGAAGTTTCACCTCTAGACGATTTTAGCTAGTTTTGCTAAACACTTGTTCTTTGCTAACATTTTTTGAGAGACTCCGTCTCTTTGTTGTATTTCCGTACATAGTTTGTAATATTTTGACACTCCTCGTTTTATTTAACTTGCATGTATAAAAGTTTTTAAAAATACCGTATTTCCGACTTGAGGGGGTAATTTCATCTTGACCAACTATGATAGATGGGGTAAATCCGACTAGACGGGGTAATTTCATCATGCTTGTATGTTTTATATTTCCGCATTCGCGAGGGTTGTCACACCACAGCCAAAATAAAACTGTAACACCCGCAAATGTACCCTATTTTTATTTTAAAATATTATTTGGATACTTTTCAGCGTAACTTTAGTTTTAGTCTAAAACTTAGTTTCCCGTGTCTAATTTAGCAAATCCGAGTTTGTATTTGGACTTTACTCAAAATTCCGTGTGAGTTACGCCTTAAGGCGCTTTTGGGCTTTTTCCCATATTTTCTACTTACTCACCTTATACCTCCTTTAAACCCTAACTCCCTCATTCTTTTCCACTTACTCCTTCTTCCTCACCAAGCCACCAAAACCCAAAACTCCATTTATGCATCAACTCAAATTCCTCACTACTCCTTCATTACTCACTCAAATCTCCTTATTTTCATCTTAATCTTCCGCTCTCATCGTCCTCTACCTTTTTTGGTAATAATATTACCGTCTTTCTCATTTTCAATTTATCTGTCTTTCTCAAAGGTGAATTATATTCATCTTTTCTCGTCTTTTTATAGGTGCAGTTCTTCAAGACCCCGACCAAGATTACTATCTAGTGGAGGAAGACTTAGAAATCGATTAAAGACGCAAAAAGGTAACGGTGAAGGGTTACTCGATATCAATTTGTGTTTTAAATGTGTTTTTGATGTTAGCAAATGTATTTTGAATATGATGAGTATTCATAGAGTTTGTGTTTGTTGATGATGGTTGTTGTTTGTTGATAATGGTTGATGATTATTGATAGTTGATAATAGTTATTGATGATTGTTGAGAATTGCGGATGAAGCTAGTGGTTATCGGGTAAGAGTTGTTCCCTGTCGGCCGACCGGCCGCCGGTCAGCCGACTGGTTGGGGACGCGGCAGAAGCAAAGTTTCATTTTTATGTTGTGTTGTTCCCAGCCGGGTGCCCGGTTGCCGGTCCCCCTGACCGGCTGGGACCTCGCTGTATTTTTAATGATTTTTGGTTTGTTGATGAAGTGCCAGCCGGGTTACCGGCGGCCAGTCCAATTGACCGGCTGGCACCCCGCTGGAAAATCTTCTTCTATTTTTCTTATACTTCCATTTATAATAGTTTGTATGGTTCGTTTATCGTATAAATTTACGTAATAGCTTTAAATATTCATGTTTAGAATATATGATATCCCATTCGCTTGTATCACATGTTTTGTGACGGTTTTTCATATATCCCCCTTTGAGTCGGTTTTACATATGTTATGATTTGAGCACTAATTGTTATGTGCTATGAATTCTTATTCCCCGGCTACCTCCTCGCTCGTTAGACTGGAATGTCGGAACGAGGAGATGTATCCTTAATGCTTAAATGCATGTTTTAGTGGGGATATGACGACGTTGTTAGGAGGCGAACGCAATGAGTTGATCGACCCGGCCGTCAAATGTCGTATACTTGCGAGGTGGTGTCATTGCATGTAGCGTACCACTTGTTTATGATGCTTGTGCTCTTTCCGCCTCTTTCGTGAAGGTTGACCGAATTTAGGGTACTCGGCTTCTGTGTTTAACCGAGTCTTGAATGCGAAATGTGTATCGCATGTCGAATCGGGAAATGTTATTCCGAGAGTCTGGCCAGTTTTAGACTAGGATCGGATTTTTAGATCGTCGTCCTACCAGGAGGAAATGAGTCTACATATACGAAATGTTAATCGTGTATGCGTTCAGGGAAATGTTTATACCGTGGATGCGATTTTAATCATACTTGCTATGTACATGGTGCTAGTGCGTGTCATTAACCGTGAGAGATAATGTTACCATATTCGTATGTTTGGACGGATGTTAATATGTTGATTATTTGTGACCGTTGGATGACTTGGCGTGGTTTATATGTCGAGTCTCTACCTTATCAAGTATATGCCACTAACGGTGAGATGCAAGCCCTAGTGAGTATATAGTTGCCTAAGGGTGTCTTCCCCGAGTCTGTTTATAATCTGATGCGTACAGTTTATATCTCGATTTCTATCTTATCAAGTATATGCCGCTAACGGTGAGATGTAAGCCCTAGCGAGTATGTAGTTGCCTAAGGGTGTCTTCCCCGCGTTTGTCTATAATCTGATGATTATGGTTTTGTACTTCATGCGCCTATATCTGTATATATTGAAATGCCTATTTATCCTTCTCGTAATTCACATGTATATTTATATATGTATGCTTCTATTTATGAATTTCCGTTTAAGTATGTTATTTGTGATATGGCTGGGAGAACCCGGAGTTACTCCCCACTGACTGTGGCGTTCATGTTTTCATGGATGAACAGGTTGCTTGGATGGTTTTGCTTGTGTTTTTGGGTTCGAGTGTGAGCTAGCGGGCGTTGGCCTCGACGATTCACCCGTAGACGTTTTTAGCTAGTTTTGCTAAACAACTTTGATGTTTGATAACATTTCGAGAGACTACGTCTCTTTGTAGTATATTATCCTTTAGCTTGTAATTATTTGACATTCCTCGTACTTTTCTTTTGACATTTTAAAAGTTTCAAAAACATCGTATTTTCCACTATATAAATCGCATGCTTGTGATGTTTTATTTCCGCCAGCGCGAGGGTTGTCACAAAAATCCTAGGCCGCCACCGTTGGTGCGCTTAGGTCATTGTACACGGCACCACAAGAACGCCACTAGAGTTGTATCGCGCAACCCTAGATGACACAAGTTATATTATACAAATAAAAGAACATATAATAAATACAATTAAATGCATATAATATTACGCACAATACAAGTAAATCATACATACACAATTATATCGTGTAAATCACGCTTACTTTCTATAAACATAATTAAAGAAGAAAACCTAGTTACCTTTATTACGCAATAAAGACCTCAAAATAATCGTCATCTTCATAAAAACGCTATTAATATTGTGCTACAGAAATCCTCCTCCAAAAACGCCTCAAAAGAAAGACATCTTCTTCTTATTCTTCTTATTTACCCATCAAATATAGAAACCCTAAAGGTAGGTCTAAACTCCATACAATCGAGTCCCTTAAAAATAATATGAATAGAATATATTTTATAGGTAAGAGCCAGGATTGTAATATATAATTTATATTTGATTTGGATGAAGAAAGTTGCATAACAGTGAAGTTAAAGAAAGAAAAATAAAAAGAGAGGAAGAAGATGGTCTAGGAGCACCAAACGCAGGAACAAAAGGATTGAACAAAAGGATTGGGCTTTTGTTCCATTAGCTCACAAGATGGATAATCCAATTACAAATTAGGTTTAGAATAATGAAAACGCTCCAAGAATGGATTTAAGAGTAATAGTAATTAACTTAAAATAGTAAAATCTTGTACGGACATTTTAACCCATCCAAATTAGGTAAAAATAATGGAAAACAACATAAAAGAGATTGTAAACGTTAAATACGCATTAAATAATTAAACCTGCAAAATATTTAGTTTAATAAATAAATTTCCGGATAAAATTTAGTATAAAAACACGGGGTTTTACACTATTAATTTCCAATTTTTTATTATTTATTTATCATTCTAGTTTTCTTCCAAAGAAGTTGGTGAAAAAAAATTTTAAATAACTATTATTAACATAATACTATTTATTTTTTTATTTGTGATCGGTGGATAGGCGGGTATGAAGTGGGTAAGAAGAAAAAACAATCCACGTCCCACTACCCATGGCGGTACAAATTTTTTTACGCGTACCCGCCCCACCACCTGCTAAAACTCTACCCATACCCGCCCCAACTGGGGCGGGTGCGGGGCGGTTTCCACTTGTACCTGCCCCACTTACATCCCTATTAGTGGTAATTTGGTCTCTATGAGAGATATTTGTTAGAGGGGTAAATTGTTTTGCTATCACCCTAGGTTTGAAAGGAGGAATTTTGTGGATTAAACCTTATACCTTACTAGTACTGTTATTTGTTTCCATTTCCTTGCTTACAAGTTTATTGAACCCGATCATTAAGAAATCTCATTCTCATACCTTCTTCCTTACTCTGTTATCTTCATAACCCTATTATATGCTTTGTCTCTTGCCTTTGTCCCCGTAACTTCCGGCGTTCCTCTCTTTAAATCTCGTACCCGATTCTACTTGTCTTCTTCTTGAGATACATTATCGGTCCCTAACTCCTTCTTTCTTCATTTTCCTTTAGTGGATTGAATATCTTGTTTTATTGGCGCGGAGAATGAGTGTAATGTATTTTGAGGATTCTTGATCTAGAATATCTGTCTTTGGGACGGGCAAATTTCATGTTGATATTGCGTCATGGGAATTAGAACTTAAGCTCTAGGATGGATCCTAATGGTGGTAATATATCCTTTTGGCGGCTTTAGATCTTTGAGCTCGATGTTGTAGATCGATTTACTTCGAGGTTTGAGTTAGTCGTGATGCTAGTTTGCTTTTATTTAGTATTATAATAGTTGTCTTAGAGATCATTTGGGAATTAGATTTCTCTAATTGTAGGATTCTAAAAGAGAGAATGTATGTGAAATATAATTATTGGAATGGGTTAGGTGTAGTTACATTCTTTCGAGGACTAGGTTATTAGTGGAATTGGTGATGTCAATCTGAGGAAGTTCTTTGTATTGATATGGCGATAAGATAGGTTTGTAAAACAGCCCGAGTAGTCAATCAGGATAGCTCTTGCTCATAATGATAAGCTTTTGTTGGTATATGATCTTGTTGGCAGTGAAAGTTTATGCTTGTTGACCTTTTTTATGATTCTATCGTGATCTTTTTATCCCTAAGAGACCGGTTTATTTCATTTTGCTTTTTGTGTGTATATTTTATTACCATGATTGTGAGTTTGAAGCTCAAGTTGCTTTTAGGAGTGTGTAAGGTCTAGTTGTTTTGAGTTTGCGCTTTGAAAAAAATTCCTAATTTTTACGTTGAATTTCGAATATATCCTTTTAAAATAATTTTAGAAATAGATTTTTCTACTTTCTTTTTTGCGAAAATGTATTTATGTTGCTCTTATTTTGGATTTTATGTTTGGTCGGAAAATAGGACTCGTTATTGGAGCTGTCTAATAACTAGTTCCGCGCCTATCATCGTATGATTTTGTTTTGATCTTGTCTTCGATTTGGAATGATAGTGTTCTTGTGTGCACGACAAGAGCCATTTCTTTCCTCGGAAATAGACTCGAACATCTGAAAACTTCCTTGAAACCTTTTTTAGAAGAGTTATGTTTTCGAAATGCTATCCCTTCTAAGTGCGTTACGTGTCGATTTTTGAAAAACCAATTTTCGACCTTAGGTGTGTAATGGCTCTCAGGCGTGTTTTTGATGATAATCGACTCAACTAGTGTTGTTGGGTCTAGTATTGCTTAAGGGCATTTTCTCTTTCTCTTTTCTCTTCATAAAACCCTCACATAACCCCTCACAACTTCTTCTACTTTACCAAAAATTCCGAAATTCCCCTCTCAACAAACACGATTAACACTCCTTTTCTAATAAAACCTAGATTCATCATATCTCACTCAATTCTTCACCAATCAGAACCATTTTCGCACCACTATTCTCCTTGTCTCGCCCTCCTTCCTTCTACGTAAGAAACATACCATATTTCTTTAGATTTATACAAATCCTTCTTTGTAGGCTTAAGTATTTTCACTCTTTTCTTTTGGGCTTTCGTTGGGGGACAAGCTTATATGACTCGGGTATGACTAGTTGACGTTTTGGAGCGCTAAATAAATAATGTATACGGGTTACTCTATATGCCATATTTATGTGTTTTAAATAATGAATTAGTAACCAAATAGGAATGGTTATGACTATTTCATGTTGCTGGGTGCTTTATAGGAGAGTTTTGTTGGATAAACTATTAATTTTGTCTTAAATTACTTGGATAAACTATTAACCTTGTCTTAAATTTCATCTATATGTTGTTGGGTGATTTGGGGTATTCGGTGTCTGTTCTATCGCCCGAGTCTTGGCTGTGTGCATATCTAGCTACATGTCGAATCGGGTACACATCTTATCCGACTGTCTGTCTAGATTTAGACTAAGACCGTATTATTATCGTAGTACTACCGGGAGGATTAGAGTCTAGAGTCGTCTTGTCTTACAATGTGCAGATGCTAATGCATTTCATTTACCGTGAGAGTATGTTTGATTCACATGATGGCTGTTGGATGTGTATTGGATGGTTGGATGCCTTATTACCTTGTGTGTCACGTCTCCATCCTTTTTCACTATATAGTTAGTAGCGGTGATATGCAAGTCGTTAGTAGCGATATAGTTGCCAAGGTGAGTCCTCCCTAATCTTGATAATATGATGAATATGTTTTGTTGATTCTCACATGCTTATGAAGCTAATATGAGATGCTATCATTAAATTGGCATGAAACTTATATGTGTATCTATGTGTTTACTTTATTGTGAAATTGTAGGGTGTCATAACACTATTAAATAAATGTAAGAGGGGAATGTTTATCTCACATTTCTGGAAAGTCTCATAAAGATTAGTATCCTTTTCGAATTTCCTTGTGCTAGCAAGAGCACTAGGAACCGGAACATCCGGAACGTGTTCCTCCACAACTTCCTCCATGTTTTTCTTGACTTTTTCTAGAAAGGTCCTCTTTTGTAGCCTTGTTTGTGGTACTTGGTCTTCAATATCTATGGTTTTTATTTCAACATGTTTCATTTTCTCTTTTCCTTTTGTAACACCCGCAAATGTACCCTATTTTTATAGTAAAAATATTATACGGATACTTTTCAGCGAAATTTAGTTTTAGTTTAGAATTAAATTTCCCGTGTCTAGTTTAGAATTTCCAAGTTCGTTTTCGGACTTTACGCGAGAATTCGAGTAAGTTACGTCTTAAGACTTTTTGGGCTTTTTCCCTTTTGTTTTCCACTTACTGCTTCATATACTCCCTCATAACCTAACTCACCCTCATTCAATCTTGTTCTTCCTCCCCAAGTAAACCCCAAAAACCTAGCCTCCATATTCTTCCAAGCTTAGAATCGTCACTACTCATTCATTTCTCGCTCAAATTCACCTAGGTTCGTCTTATTCTTTCCCTCTCATCGTCCTCTATCCGTATTGGTAATAAAACTACCGTCTTTCTCGCTTTTCAATTTATCCGTCTTTCTCAAGGTGAATTCTATTCATCTTTTATTATCTAATTGTAGGTGGTGACCTCCAAGACCCCGACAAAGACTACTTCTTGATAGAAGAGGACATTGACGCGGATTAAAGACGCGAAAAGGTAACGGTGAAGGGTTACTCGATATCATTTACGTGTTTTATGTGTTTTCTATGTTATAAATCGTATTTAGAATAAGGTTAGTAATCATAGGAATTGTGTTGTTGATGATGGTTGTTGTTAGTTGATAATTGATATGAGAATTGATGGTTTGTGATGATAATTGATGATGTTTGTATGTTGATGACAATTCGGAAAATGATGGATCGCGTGCCTGAGACCAGAACGCTAGCAGCGTCCATAGACGCTGGCAGCGTCGTGGGACGCTGGTAGCGTTCCCTAGCGCTGGCAGCGTTTCATGCTGCCAGTTTTTCCCAAAGTCGACTGCAGTTTCACTGCACTGACCCCTTTTCGTAAAATGATCGTATCTCCTTCGTTACTTGCTTGTTTTGGGCTTGAGACCTACCGTTGGAACCGTAAGAGAATAAGCTATTAACTCCACTTAAAATTTTTGAATTTTAATGTCTAGAACTCTAGTTATAACCGTTTGAAGTGGACCCTTGTTTTAGTTGGTTTCCAAGCAGGTTGTTTGGAGAGGGGATCTATGTTTCTTATTTATTATACTTCACAAACTTAGTCTAATGCTTATGTATCATGTATTGATTCATTTTTATCATAGTTAAATTTATATAATTCCCTATTCTTATGTTGGTGACGGTTTTTGATGTGCCCCCCTTTGAGTCGGTTTTACCTTATGTATTTGATGTGAGCACTAATTGTTCAGTGCTTTGAACTCTCATTCCCCGGTCATACTTTATACCCGTTAGACTTAAATGTCGGAGCGGTGAAGTGTAACCGTGATGCCGTTGTGCATTTGTTTAGTGGGGATATGACGACGTTGTTAGGAGGCGAACGCAATGCGTTGATCGAGCCGACCGTCAAATGTTGTATACCTGCGAGGTGGTGTTATTGCATGTAGCGTAATAGCTTGACTTTTGACTATAGATCTCTTTCCGCCTCTTTCGTGAAGGTTGACCGAATTTGGGGTACTCGGCGTCTATGATTGACCGAGTCTTGGATGTGGAACGTCTTACCACATGTCGAATCGGGAAACGTCTTATCCCAAGAGTCTGGCCAGGTTTAGACTAGGACCGTATTATTATCGTCGTCCTACCGAGAGGATTAGAGTCTTGTGTGTACGAAACGTCTTATCGTACATGGTTCCGGGAAACGTCTTATCCCGTGAACTTGTTTGTCTAGGTCATAAGTATACAAAACGTCTTATCATATACAGTTCAGGGAAACGTCTTATCCTGTGGACTTCCATTGACTTGTCTTGCTATTGTACATGATGCTAGTGCGTGTCATTTACCGTGAGAGAATATGTGTTATATTCGTATGATTGGATGGTTGTTTGTAAGTTGATTTGTACGTGAACATTGAGTAGGACTCTTGCATGAAATAGATGATTGACGTGGTTTATATGTCGAGTCTCTATCTTATCACGTATATGCCGCTAACGGTGAGATTTAAGCCCTAGTGAGTATATAGTTGCCTAAGGGTGTCTTCCCCGTGTCTTTCTATAATATGATGGTTGCGGTTTTGTACTTCATGTATCAATATCCATATATATTGAATTGCCTATTTATCCTTCTCGTATTTCACATGTATATCTATGTATGCATGCTTCTACTTTTGTATTTCCGTTTATGTACGTTTAATGTGATATGGCTTGGAGAACCCGGAGTTACTCCCCACTGACTGTGGCGTTCATGTTTTTCATGGATGAACAGGTTGCTTGATTTGATGGCTTTTTGCTTGTGGTATTTTGGGTTCGGGTGTGAGATAGCGGGCGTTGGTTTGGATGAATCACCTCTAGACGTTAATTAGCTAGTTTGCTAATCACTTTGATATTGGTTAACATTTTGAGAGACTTCGTCTCTTTGTAGTATATTCGATTTTAGTTTGTAATTATTTGACATTCCTCGTATTTTCTTTAAGCATGTAAAAAGTTTTAAAAACACCGTATTTTCCAGCTAATTAAATCACATGCTTGTATGTTTTATTTCCGCATTTGCGAGGGTTGTCACATTTGGTATCAGAGCTTTATCGCTCCCGACGCACACACGTGAACCTTAAACTTAAACTACTTGACATTGAAATAATAAATGAGAGATGGGTAGAAGTTAAGGACTTTACTTGGTAGTCTATTTGTTTATGCTAAGTGTTAGGATTAACCTGTTTTGTTTCTATTCTTATGAAGATGGTTAGACCTCGAGTAGTAGAGAACGTTATGCTAGAAGCTCTTACGCAAGTGTTGAAGAATCAACAAGATGCAGCTTTAGCTCAAGCCAACCAAGTTCCCCCTCGTAGAGAAGATAACCACCATGGAGGATACGCTTGGGTGGCTAGCCAGATAGCCAGGAGTAAGATTATACCTTACGGTGGAGAGCCGGACCCTACCGAGCTATCGGAATGGTTCCGAGAAATGGAGAAGCAATTTGATTTATACCAAGTCCGTGAAGAGGACAAGGTAAGGATTGCTAAGCACTTCCTCTTAAGGGAAGCAGATAATTGGTGGGCAATTACTAGTGCCACCGCTACTCTTGAAGACGACTTCAATTGGGCTTGTTTCAAAGCTCTAGTTGAAGGTCGATTTTATCCCAAGGAACTTAAGCAACAAAGGCTAAAGGAATTTATTGACTTCAAGCAAGGTAACTTGTCGGCACAAGACTTCACTACGGAGTTCAACAAGCTTGCTCACTTTGCTCTGAGGCTTATCAAAGATGACGAGGACCGAGCTTTCTACTACCGCAACAAGCTTAGTGCTTTACTCCAAAGTAAAGTGAGGAGGAATACTACTTCCTTGGGGGATTTATATGATGATGCTCTATGGGCCGAGAACTCAATGAAGGCCATCAAGGATGAAGCTATGATGAAGAATCCCTCTCCTTCCCCCTAATTCAATCCAAGGTCAAACTTCCATGACAAAAGACCTTTCACTCCCTCTTCTTCTAATGCCTATGCTAACAAGAGGCGTTTCAATGCTCCCTCAAACTCCAATGCAAGAACACTTGCTCCTTATCACCCTCAAGCTAACCCGAATGCGGCTCCTAAGCCCAATGCTCCCCCTCAAGCTCAAGGACGAATGTGTGACGGTTGTAGGAAACCCGTTCACCCCGGAGTTGGATGCTATGATAGGCCCCTCTTTTGTTTTCTTTGCAAGAAGCCGGGTCATCGCTTTCGTGAATGCCCCGATCGTCAGACTCCCGCACCCGGTGCCAGAGCTAAAGGATCCATTTACGTACTCAGCCGAGCTGAAGCTAATGCTCACCCGGAGATCGTTACTGGTAGGTTCACTTCCTTAGATCAACCTCATTTTCCTTTTCCGCCTTCGTCTTTTCCATCATATCGTAGTCTTTTGATGATGCCACCTAGCGTTCCTTGTATCATATCCGTATTTCCCTACTCTCTCGTGAGATGGTTTCCTTATTAGCTAATGTGAGAGGTTAGTAGATGTGTTTTGAAGAGGTTTCAAATACGGTACCTACCCACCCTATTGAGCTAGTTTCATGTTTAGTTGATTATAAGGAATTGAGGATTAACTTGAGATGAACCTCTCTTAGTGGTTTTAGACTATGAAGCTTGATGTTGCAATATCATTTTGAGGACGGAACTAAGCGTAATGATAGTTGTTGTTGTTGAGGATTATAGTGGTGGCTTTAGACGTTACTTAGGAATTTATTGTCTTTAAATGTCGGACCCTATCAGGAATGTTTACTTTGTGGAAATTGGATTTAGTGACCAATCTTGAGGAATATTTTCATAAGCGAAGACCGGTACGTTTTGAGTTTGATGAGCTAGATGATTTGATTAATTGACGTATCGCCATATGTTTGGCAATATATATGATTTGGAAATGTTACTCATCCTTTGCTTGATGCATGGTGAGTTGACTTTCGAAGATGAGAAAGTTCATTGTAAATTTAGGATAATGAGTTTGAAGTAAATTGAATCAAGGATTTTCATGGTAAGTCCCCTTTTACTTTTGGTTGTTAGCGAACATGTTTCCCTAGATATAAATATTTTTGTTGGTGCTTTCTAATAAGAGTTTTGATGAAACTAAGAAGATTAGAGTACGTAATGAATCTTTCATGTGAATTGTTAGTTGTGGAGTCTACCGTGCCGATGGACTTTAGTAGATACTAATTGAATTTGAATAATTGGGTTAGTAGCTTGAACTCTCGTAATTATGAAAGATTTTAGTAGGAATCTAATGATTGAAAATGTCGAGATGTAACTTTTGTAAATTTCATTCTCTTGAGGACTAGTTTATTCGTGAAGTTGGCAATGTTGAGTTTCGAGCGACCTTTGAACCCTTGCTCAAGTTGCTACTCTTCAATCCTTCCCCTTTTTGGTCTTTTTTGATCGTTGGACGTACCTCTTAGTATCGTGATTTGCGAACTTAATGTTCGAGTCGCGCTATGCGCGTATAATGTCTTGTTATTTTGAGTTTATCTTTGAGAAAACCTTCAAATTTCCATATTATATTCCAAATTTAACTTTTCACTGAAGTTTAAAAGATGAATTTTGTACCTCCTTTTTGGAGAAAATAGATGTCTTTCGCTTTTATATTTGGATTTTGCGTTTGGTTGGATGTTTGGACTTGTTATTGGAGACGTCTAGTGACTAGTCCTGCGGTTACTAACGTTTGTTTTGAATTGATTTGATTTTGATAGCTAGAGTTCTCGTTCGCGGCGGGCTCTCTTGTGATTCGTGAATAAAGTTTCGCACTTACGAAAAATTTCCTAAAACTGTTTTCGTGAAGAACCTCGTTTCATAAATGTTTCCCTTGTAAAAGCTTTCGTGTTGATTTTGAAAACCGATTCTTGTGTTTGATACTTTTGTTTTCTACTCTCAAGTTTTGAGGACGAAACTTTTTAAAAGGCGGGGTGATTGTAACACCCGCAAATGTACCCTATTTTTATAGTAAAAATATTATACGGATACTTTTCAGCGAAATTTAGTTTTAGTTTAGAATTAAATTTCCCGTGTCTAGTTTAGAATTTTCGAGTTCGTTTTCGGACTTTACGCGAGAATTCGAGTAAGTTACGTCTTAAAACGTTTTGGGCTTTTTCCCTTTTGTTTTCCACTTACTCCTTCATATACTCCCTCATAACCTAACTCACCCTCATTCAATCTTGTTCTTCCTGTTGGAGTAAATGTCCTCAACAATATTGCGATCACATAATTAAACCTCAATAATAAGAATACAAAGGGATGATGTATATTATAGTCAACTGGTCAACATAAATCGGTAATGATTGGCTCAATTAAGTTTGACGTTACTGTCGTATGACGGTGGTGATCAGTTGATCCCTTGAGGTCACACCTAAAGGACAATCCCCTAATCATGTAAATTAATTAATTGTATAGCGATACAGATTAATTAATCCCTTAAAATGAACCAAGTTTAAATTGCGAGTGAGAAATAAATCTTATTGTAATATGATTAAATAAGATTCATTTTGGTAATTTAATTGTTATATTACTAAGAATGCATTATGTTTATGAAACATTTGAGATAAGTGAAATTGGTCGATTATAATTACAAACTGTTGTAGATTATATTAACCAAATATGAGATGACCCATTTTATTTACATGTAATTATTAAATGTGACTTAAAATGTTAAGTCTAATTGTTTTGTTATGAAATTGCATTTAAATTAGTTAAATGTACATTTATAAGCCTAATTACATGTTACATGTCACATGTCACACTTGTGACAAATGACAAAATACAAAAATAAAATGGACACCCATTTTATATGGGTGCACCGGTTTTGGGGTGTTAGTGGGTAGGATTTTAGTTTGTAATTTTGTTCTAATTGAGAATTAGATCAAATCATTACTACATATACCTATACACTCAACCTTTCTTGTTAAGAACAAATCAAAGTGACCACACACCCCACCATGGGGCATGTGGCCAGGCATGTGAAGAGTGAAGAGGACAATTTCCTCTTATTTATTCAACACTCCATCTCATTTTATTTAGACATGCAAAAATTACTTATCTCTCTACATTTTCTCACTAAAACTTAAGAAGTTCTACAACTTAGTTCATATTTTTAATAACATTACTAGTGTAGTAATAAGTGGTTATTAGATTTATTTTAAGGGTTTCTACTATTATATACTAGTGTAGTAATTTAGTAGAGATTAAGGGGTTGTCTTGGGTGCTACTACTTGGAGAGTTTCTACTTTGAAACTTGGAAGATCATCCTCATATTACTAGCTCAAGAACAATATTTGAAAGGAGTTCAAATATTGTGCCCATATTTTCATAATCAATGTAAGAAATGGTTCTTTCCTTTATATTTTGTTATGCATGCATAAGGTCCTAATAGTTTAAGAGTAAACTATTAATTAGATGATTGTTGATCACATGATACCGATCATGTATGGCATTACATATACGTACCTAAATAAATTGTATGCTGGGAGCATGACAAGCCTAAAACAAACAATCCACATGAGTGTCATTGGATAGCCTAATAGAAAATTCATAGGGTTCTCTAATGTGGTAAAGGTTACACAAACCCAAATTTTCAAACTTATAAGGATTTGTAGAAATCCTAGGCGTACCTTTGTTATATAAGAAGCGAATAACTAAAAGGATGATTGAAGAGTCAATCATTATAAATTCTACAAATAGAGACCTAGTACATTATGATGAGGATAAGGTGGTTTAAAAGGAACTAATAGTAGATCCTTTCACCTAAATACCTATCAGTTATCATGATAACAAGTGGGAGTATCTTTCAAGTTAAAGAGCCCAACGCTAGATAGAGATCTAGACATGTACGTAGATGAATTCATGTTATTAGGAATAACATTGGATGGAAGGAAAAAGCAATTCACAAGGTTGGAATAAATGAATATATGGTATATTCACTACCCAAGCCTTTATTGCATTTAATAAGATCGTCATGAATTGTCATGGACGAAATAAACTTTAGATTATATGATATGAAGCAATAACATTGTGTTTATTGTTCATATATGATAATCACATTTATCGTTTGAGTTTCTAAAACTTGTTTTGTGCTTTGTTATATCCAAATGGATTGTAGAGACAATTTTGGACTCCATAAAGTGGACTGATTTAACATAGCATTGGCCCTTAGTCACTTATATGAGGTGACATCTCGAAGTGACTAGATTGTGGTGCGATTGATGGCAAGTTCAAGTGTCATAGGGTCATAGGGATGACCAATCGATCACATAGACAAACTGTAAGGGACAATCTGTCGGGCAGTGACCGCTTATAGAATTCTGGCAATTCTTGTAGCCTGGTCGTGGCAAGAGCTACTAGTATTCTTTTGAGTCAATTCTTTGACTAAAGAATGTTCACCTAAGGTGGCACAGTTTCAGAGTGACTTTGATTTATGCTCTACGACCTTCGTAACTGGGGTCAAATGGGCATCTTTTGGGTCATGATGAGCTGTGGCTATGCAAAGGGAATAGTGCGATAGGAATTGTCCACCCCTTGTCAGGGTTGTTTTAATCTCAAGGCCACTCGAGGAGGAGTAAGCTGAAAATGCGTGGCCACGCTCGGAAGGTATCTATGGTAGATAATTCCGGTCAGACAGTTACTCTCCAGATCGAGGAAACCACTCTTGATATGATCATATGCAAGTACGACCAACAAGACACCTTGCATTGAGTGGGAGATATGTAATAGGACAAAAGAATTGGTGACGCACACTTGTCTTGGACAAGTGGGAGATTGTTGGAGTAAATGTCCTCAACAATAGTGCGATCACATAATTAAATCTCAATAATAAGAATACAAAGGGATGATGAATATTATAGTCAACTGGTCAACATAAATCGGTAACGATTGGCTCAATTGAGTTTGACGTTACTGTCGTATGACGGTGGTGATCAGTTGATCCCTTTAGGTCACACCTAAAGGACAATCCCCTAATCATGTACATTAATTAATTGTATAGTGATACAGATTAATTAATCCCTTAAAATGAACCAAGTTTAAATTGTGAGTGAGAAATATATCTTATTGTAATATGATTAAATAAGATTCATTTTGGTAATTTAATTGTTATATTACTAAGAATGCCTTATGTTTATGAAACATTTGAGATAAGTGAAATTGGTCGATTATAATTACAAACTGTTGTAGATTATATTAACCAAATATGAGATGACCCATTTTATTTACATGTATTTATTAAATGTGACTTAAAATGTTAAGTCTAATTTAATTGTTATGAAATTGCATTTAAATTAGTTAAATGTACATTTATAAGCCTAATTACATGTTACATGTCACATGTCACACTTGTGACAAATGACAAATTGTAAAAATAAAATGGACACCCATTTTAAGTGGGGTGCACCGGTTTTATGTTGTGTAGAAGAGGATGATTTTTTTTTGTGTATTAATCTAATTGAGAATTAGATGTAATCATATACTAGACTTATTCCTACACACTACCTATTTTTACATTGTTAAGAACAATTGAAAGTGACCACACATCCCACAATGGGAGCATGTGGCCGGTGCTAGTGAAGAAGAAAAGAGGACAAGTTTCCTCCTATTTATACCACACTCCATCTCATATTTTCATTTATGCAAAAATTACTTATCTCTCTACATTTTCTCACTAAAACTCAAGAAGTTCTACAACTTAGTTCATATTTCTAATAACATTACTAGTGTAGTAATAAGAGGTTATTATATTTATTTTAAGGGCTTCTACTATTATATACTAGTGTAGTAATTTAGTAGAGATTAAGGGGTTGTCTTGGGTGCTACTAATTGGAGAGTTTCTACTTTGAAACTTGGAAGATCATCCTCATATTACTAGCTCAAGAACAATATTTGAAAGGAGTTCAAATATTGTGCCCATATTTTCATAATCAATGTAAGAAATGGTTCTTTACTTTATATTTTGTTATGAATGCATAAGGTCCTAATAGTTTAAGAGTAAACTATTAATAAGATGATATTAGAAATGTCTAATATCGAGTTTAAGAAACTTACAAGCGGTATCAGAGCCAAGGTTGTTGCATGCATAATCGATTTTTAGTTTTTTCGAGTTTTGGTAACCTAAAGAAAACTAGTAATTTGTGTTTTATGAGATAAAATTACAAAGTTATTTGCATGTCAATATATTCTGGTCCTAGTATGATTTTAGGTCATTTTGATGATTTATGGAAATTTATAGTGCTCAAATATGATTTTTAGTATTTTGGATTTTTGTCAAACACAACCTTTAAAAAACTTTTTCTTCCAAACACCACCTTTAAAAAAACTATTTATCAAACACAACCTTTAAAAACCATTTTTTGTCCAAACACGACAATTTGGCCGGACTTTGATTAACAGTAAAAAATGCCGGTGGTGAGTCAACATTAATTAGGTTATCACATGTGTATTTATTTCCCTTTCTCTATTCTTTCACTGTCACTCTTCTTTTTCACCCCTCTCTTGGACAAAACCATCATAATCTTTATTTAACTGTTAAGTTTTTACATATTAATCAACTAAATCCTTATATACCATTATCTTGAGTTTATCGAAAGAAACTTGATTGAGGATTTTTGCTGATTGAACTCATATGCAATCAAATTGATTGGGAATTTTTGCTAAAAAATTAAGTTAGTGTTTGCTTTTTGCCTTTTGTTTTTTGCTGATTGAACTCACATGCAATCAAATTCATCTTTTTATTCTTCTTCCTTAGAAGCTTCAATTTCACAGTCATTTCCTCAATTTCAGCCTCACAACAACACTTTTGGTCTTCTAATCGTTCCAATCTCATTTTTTTCTTCTGTTGCGCTATTTCCAACTTCAAACCCTTTTGATCGTCAACCACTTGAAATAGTTGTAACCACGCATTTCGTTTCCGGATGATAAAACAATCACTTGAAATAGTTGTAACCACACATTTCGTTTCCGGGTGATAAAACTTACATGTTAGAAACCTTCTACCTGAATTTCTTTTCGTCATAGAAGTTTTCAGAGAGGCAGGATTTCCACAACGGCATTTGAGGAGCGAAGTTGTTGATGAAGACTATGAGCTGCTACTGGACATTATTAATGCAGAAAGAGGTTGGGTTTAAATGTGAGAAAGATGAAGGTAGGGAGAGAAAGAGTGTTTGGTGGGTATTAAATAGAAAGGGGTTGATAAATAAATGGAGGGAAAATGAAAACGAGAGGGAAGTGAAATAGAGGGAAAACAAAATAGAAAGTCAAACAAGGTTCACATGTGCCGGGCATTTTAATTGTCGGAAATCATTTAAGTGGACGGAATCCGGCCAAATTGTCGTGTTTGAACAAAAAATGGTTTTTAAAGGTTGTGTTTGATAAATAGTTTTTTTAAAGGTGGTGTTTGGAAGAAAAAGTTTTTTAAAGGTTGTGTTTGACAAAAAACCCTAGTATTTTTATTACATTTTAATGAGTAAAATTATGTTTAAAATGCTAAAAAAAAGTTATACTTATCTTCTGACCTTGAAATATTTACACAATATCACACATGCATTTTACTTACTGTATGTTAAATTTCGTGTGAAGTGGACGTATTTCGTGTGATGTATGATTTTTATATGATAAAATGAAATAAATAAAGGTCAAATGGTTAAAAATACTTCCTCTTTGAATCTGAAGATGAAATTTTAGTATGTTGTCACATACATGTTTTCCTGTCATACTGGAAAATTGCAGACTGATGTGATTTGTCTAGCATAATTTATGAATTTTTAATGTAAAAATGGCTAAATAGTGACTAATTTAGCAAATATAGCTAAAATAATTTTCATGTCAAGCAAAAATTGTTCCTGGTTGCATAAATGACCCACATTTCAGATCTAAAGTTGAAAATTTAATATGATTAATGTTTGTATGCTTTATGTATTTTATTTGATAAAACCGATAATGCGCAACCATTTTTCTCAAAAATTGATTCGAAATTTTAAACCATGATTTTTGACATTGTGAGTGTCATGGAAATGTTCCAGAATGTACAAAATTTTAAAATTCAAAATTTGAAATTATTGTAATTAAATTTGGATTTATTTGATTAAAATATGATTTTAAAAGTCTAATATGAGCAATTATATAACAACAAGTTGAATTATTGTCAAAAATTGTGTGATGACTAATTTTTGAGGCCTAAATGAGTTGGGATGATTAACTGGGACTTAAATTGATTTAAGTATTGTTTGGTGATTTTAAAGTGTTATTATCACGCATTTGCGTAAAACCGGGTTATAATCGATATAAACTGTTAAATAGAGCGATTTGACATTTAACATGAGCATGTTTTATACATATTATAATGCTGTATTTTTATTTATGAATGTCATATTTTCAATTTATGAATGTCATATTTTGGTTTTTGTAATTTGGAATTATGTAATTTTTCCTTGTATGGCCTTAGTTTTAATTGATATTGCCCGAAATATAAGGGAATATTGATTCGGTAGTAATTTAATGTGATCTCGTATCACTTTTATTGTATTATTTTATTTTACAAATGTATAATAGGAAATTGTTGTAATTTTATTATATATTTTGTAACTAATGGTAAAACCGGAGTTTCTCAAAGACGGTGCCATTCGGAAAGGAGTTCCGAGAGAGAGACGGTGACCTTGGGAGGCGTGCTTATGAAGTTCAAGGGACCAAAGGAGTTGGTTTCCGAATTTGTAATAGAATATATGATTTTCTATTATAGGAAAGGCCATAGTAGGAGTTTAATTTTTATGCTTGCATCTTATTTAATATGTTTGCATGCATTGCCAAATCGCCATAACATGACATGCATATTCATTGAGTATTCGATCGTCTCAATTAAAATTATCGTTAATTCATCGATTTAGTTCACTTAAACGAGATAGATAATAATTTGACATGACCTCTCATAATAAATAATTGAGATCAAGCCTTACCAAATGTAGAACCCATGAATCCCAATTTCGCAAGGAAGTAGGCTCGGCTCACCGGGGTACTAAACTTGTTACGTTGGGTAAGTGGGGTAATAAAAGTTATTATTTCGAAATTTGGATTGAGCTCAACGGAAGTATTCGCGACCGTAGCCGCATGTGTTCCGGGCTAAAGATAAATATTAAATTAATATTATCGACCGAGAGTTCTAATGTAAAATCGATTAAAGAGTTAATCCACCGAATTATGTTAATAAGGGATGAATCGGCTTACCGTGCCCAAATTGATATGAATTTTGATCTCGGAATCATTTATAATAGTTGGGTAGAGGTCACTATTTAAATGTTAAAACTTGTTTAAAATGTTTAGAAGCACTAGTATAAAAATGGCTTTTGGCTACGGTTAAAAACGACTTTCGGCTACGGTTCCACAACCGTAGTAAATCCGGGCGTTGCCTTAGATTAAGTACTTACGGCTACGGTTCCTAACCGTAGCCTAAAGTGACTTTTGGCTACGGTTATTAAGAGTAAACCGTAGCCTTAAGTGACTTTTGGCTACGGTTAATAAGATTGAACCGTAGCCATAAGGTGATAAAAGGCTACGGTTCTCTTTTAACAACCGTAGCCGTTTCTCAATTAAATTTTATAAAAAAAAAAAATCATTAATATTTTTTATATTAATATAAAGCTTTTAATAAGATAATAATTAATTACAAAACCGTTTAACATACAATTGCCATTACAAATCAACATTAATACTCGGAAGCGAAACAAAATAAGCATACCACAGAGCTACATAGGAGAAAATTATACCGAGTTCTAAACTTCTAATATGTTAAATACGTGCAACCCCATGTGTCCATGCCCCATCAAACAGAGGCAGCAGGTCGTCAATATCGTGAACCAACAATAACATCTTATATCAAGCACAACCAGCACTCGACTGACGACGTACGGGTAGGCTGCATGAGTTGCATCAGGCAGAGGCTCACTCCAGTGCTGGCTGAACCTAGTACACTCATTTTCCACTATCCTGCGCTGATCAGTAGAGGAAATTTTAAGAATAGATTCCATGTTTTTCTTAAATCTATAGAACTAAGAAGCAAAGAGGGCTAATCACACAAAATTAATAAATCAAGGTTTAAGCTGGTTTTGAAACCATTCAAACTCCACATAAAGTGGGACAGACCAAGTTACAAATATATTAGAAATAATATGTGAAAAACAAACCAAATAGTGCATATACAGCAGCAGTGACAGGGCTAGTTTTCAATTTGTCATTCATATCCTTCCCAGCTTGGCTAAAATTGAATGCAACGTCCTTACCGTTATCTCTGGCATAGGATTTAGAGTAGTTAAGATTTAAGATAAACTGATTAAGAAATCCTTCATTAATTTCCATTATCGCCTCAACAAAAAATTTAATAGCATAAAATACGGACTGGCTCCCATCAATTTCGTCTTCTACCATAACCATTCTTACCCATCAGGTTCCAAACGAAATCTATAAAACCTGACATATTTCAACGGAATTAGATTATAATAAGTTAAGAATTACCTTGATCGCCATCTTGTGGACATTGATGTTGCATGTAGCTTTTGTGACCAAGGCTAGAGCAATGCGACAACTGCAATACACTACTACTGCTAGACAATCTTACAGAAGAAAAGGCAAGAAAAATACATAACAGCAACAACAACAACAACAACTAAGACATTAAGTAGATTATAAAAAAATAGCTTAGAGCAAGAAAAGAAGTAAATAGACAAAAGCACCTGGTTTTTCTTACGACGGGTATATCCATACATAAAAGTTAGTGGACATAAAAATGATTTAGAATGATATAAGTGGAGTGGGTATTGCTCGCATTCATATAAGTGTTGTGACTTGTGGAGATGTGGTGTAATGGAGCTAAAATGACAAGTAATGAAATAGAGTGATCAAGGGTGGAAATGAGAAAGATAGGGAAAATAGGCAACATCTTTCTACCCTCCATTACCATTACCACAATCCCATTACCATGATAATGACCACAGTCTTATTACATTCAATCTCCTCCCTAAATTTGTATCTATCAAACAAAGACTTGATTTGAATCCACAAAAGTGTAGTAGAATGGAAAAGTCTGTAAATGAGTAAACTAATTGGCATACATGGGTATTTATAGTGTGAACTTGTCCATACTATATTATTTATCCAAAAATATACCTATAAATATTAGTAGAAACATTAAGAGGAGAGAAATAAACCTGGGGAAGCAGATTAATTTGGAGTTGTATCAGTCTGAAGGGAAAACAAAGAATTGAATGTTAGATTTATACGACTCATATAAACGAGGTGAAAACAAGTCTTGATAAATTGTTTCACAACAATGTCGATAGCTACTATACTAACGTATCAACCCATACAAGAAAGGAGTGCCTTCATAACTAGTAAATATGAATGCATGTGATCCACGCACATTGATAAGAAGTCCATCATGGAAAGGAAATTACTACCACTGTCCAATACTGCTTTCAAATCCTACATTGAAAATCATCTAAATGAATAAATTGATAGGAAATTAGATGCTTTATTTTTGTATCTGAGGAAAAACTAGTACTCCCTCTATATCTTATTGATGTTCCCACTTTACTCAAATACTCCTCACATATATTCATGAAGTGGTAACATCATTAAGAAACGGAGGGAGTACTTACAAGTCCAACTTGAAATCAATGAGCTGTTAAGCGGTTCCCCTTAAAATTTAACTAGTATTACAATTGGGAAGTTAAATTGCTACACCAACATATTAGCTCTTGGCCAATTTTCTACAGCATACACGATTGACTTATGTATTAACTTTAAACTTCCAATTATTCAACAGATAATATCTTACTTGCAACAGGATACCTCAATCTAGGAATCATTAGGCTATACAAAATTCTAGTATCAAATTGAATTAATGTAGGATATGAACAAACCTTGACTTTATAAAAACCAATTGACACATCCTCACCAATAGCAAAATTCAGCTAAAAACTCGAAATGAAATGTGTTGAGACTATGGTATATGATTGACAAAAATATAACCTATTGCTCAAGCAGCGAACACAAGTATCGTAAAATGACCAAGCCTCTGTACTCTCTATTGCACAATGAACTTCCAAAATCCTTGCTAATCTATAACATTCAAAATAATATATTTGCCCAATTGAAATAGTCAAATTCTATATCTAGGTTTCTCCTATCATACTTATTAAAATAATCCAGTGCTGAATCATACACTCATAGAACAAGATTAACAAGTGACACTATAATTTCAGACGGATTTTTAATCAACTAATAAGAAAGTTGAGACCTAGAACAATGTCACAATCAACAAAACAAGACATCTATGAATCATTAGGTTGTACTTCGTAATACAAATGTACTCTTAATTAACAACAATTTAACATAAAATATTAGTCTAAAATGACAATACGTTCAACATAAACTTTAAAAATTAAACAAAACTAACATAAATTGATTAATAAAATTAGAGAGAAGAGGAATTACCTATGCAGCTATGTTGCTCAGAAATCATGCCAAACCACAACAAGCGGCATTCAAAACTCTATTCCAATTTCCTTTGATGCTCTAATTTTGACGATAAATTGTAAGAAATCGTAAAGTTTACAGATATGAAGAGACAGAACCGAGGTATCTAGCGGCACCAAAAGTTACGCCACCATCGTGTTGGTAGATTCCCCGTCGTTTAAACACTAGTGAACTTGCTCCGTGATATCAGAGAGATGAAGTACAAAGATTGTTGTAATTATAATAAAAATTATGCGGCAATTGTTGTAAACGCTAACAAAAAAATCAGAAGAATTTGGGGAAATGAGAGAGAGGAAGTAAAGGGGTTTAAATGTGGCTAAAAAATGAAGGGTATATGAAAGAGATTTCTGTGAGATTATTCATAAATACTGACAATGGAGATCTGATTTTGTGTGGGAAGTATTAGGGAGGTTAGAGAGGAGAAGAATGTGTCAAATTGTTTATTGTGATAAATGTAAAAACTAATTTAGAGAGGTGGAAAGACGGAGTGAGCGCATCAATTTTCTTTCCCTGTATAAACTTTAGGCAACGGTTTCACAAGTAACCGTAGCGTATTCTTCATATTAGGCTTCGGTTGTTAATAGAACCGTAGCCTTTGCCTTTGTTCCACATTTAAGGCTACGGCTGTTTATCAATAACCGTAGCCTTTTATAAATGGCTATGGTTAATAACAAGAACCGAAGCCTTTTCTTTCCGCCTATTCTACTTTTTATACTAGTGAAGTATTTAAAACGATAAATGTTAACATTTCCTTTATGTCTTAAATTTGTAGTTAACTTTGTACAATCGCAATGGCTAGTTCATCCAACACCAATGCTCCAACTCTCACAAATGTCTCATGGCTTCGATCCTTTATGGATCGATGCAAGTTAGAAAAGAATGGCGCTAATTTTGCCGATTGGAATGCACAACTCCGCTTGGCCGCGGAAGGTGACGACAAACTTCGTTACCTTACCGAAACCTCTCCCGAAACACCTAACGAAAGGTCAACCGCCGCCGCAAGGCGAGCCTATGAGGCTTACCAAAAGGAAGCCGCCGCGATAAAAAATGTTTTGATCTTTTCTATGGAGGCCGATCTCCAAAGGAGTGCCATAAAGATGAGCACGGCCTATGAGATCTATGCCAAACTTGTGACCATGTTTTCACAAGCTCCTAGAATCGTTCAATATGAAACGGCATCCGCGTTTTTCGACATGAATCTTAAAGAGGGCCAAAAAGTTAGCCCTCATGTACTCAAATTGATTGTGCATGTCGAGATTCTTAAAGTGCAAGGGGTTGACATTCCCGAACAACTCGTTATTGACCGTGTACTACATTCCTTGGGGAGAATAAAGGCATATGTGATGTTTAGGGTAAACTACAATATGCAAAATATGCAAACCTCTCTCCACGAGTTGCACAAAATGCTTGTGCGAGCGGAGAGAGACATGGGGCTAAATGTTAGCAACACCAAGGATGTACTTCACATCAATAACAAGAGTAAGGGGAAGTTCAAAAAGAGTGCAAGCAAAGGGAAGAAGCCCTCCACCTACAAAGGCAAGGGAAAAGCTATTGAAAATAGCTCACCCAAGCCTAAGAAAGGTGCCTCAACCGAGGACAAGTGCCATTATTGTAATGGCGTAGGGCATTGGAAGAGGAATTGCCCCAAGTATCTAGGAGATATCAAAGCCGGGAAAATTGTTTCCGTTGGTAAAATTTCATCCCTATCTTTTATGTTATGATCTCAACTTTGGTATATAGATACAAGTTGTGATTCTTACCCTTTTTAATTGTAATTAGGGCACCCAAGCAAGGACAAGGGCAAGGACAAGCAAGCCTAAAGAGATTCTTCAAGGGAAGCTAAAGTAGCCACCCATGGATGAAGACATAAGGAAGCTTGGACTCATTTTGTTTTGTCTTCCTTATTTGGGTTGTATTTTATGACGTTGTTTTAGAAACTGATGATCATTATTTATATACATATTTTATGCCTCCCTTAGACGCATTTTACTCGATTTACCGTCTTTACTTGCTTATTTCTATGTTATTTTAGCTAGAATATAGATTCTGCCGCTTTTGTTATGTTTTAATGCAGATTGGATGCATTTGGAGCTTTTTTGAGTAGATATTGAGCATGGCGGAGGTGGATCGTGGAAAGATAAGCACGGGAATCGAGAAGAATCAAGAAGAATCGAGAATGAAAGACAATAAATGAAGAAAAGTCGAAGAAACAAGCTAAAATGAGGTCTGCTCGATCGAGCAGAACAACATGCTCGACCGACTCGTGGTCTGGTCTTGCTCGATCGAGCAGGAGGCCTTGCTCGATCGAGCAAGCTCTATTTCGGCGGATTTCTTTTATTTTCCTTAAGTTTAATCTAATTAGTAGGATCTTTTGTATTATAAAAAGAAAGCTCGTCTTTCTTAATTAGATATACTTTTCTATACTTTCATATGTTTTTCAATACTTTTAGGCTTTAATTCAGAAACCCTAATTTAGTTTGCTTGCCTCCGGATTTATTTCAAAGACGATTGTCTTTAGTTCAAGCTTGTAATCGGTATTCTTCAATCTTTTTTAGTTATTTATTTAATTACCTTCTTGTTCTTTAATTATTCTTTGTTCATCCTTTCATTATTGTTAATCATGTTTACTTTAATTATTATTGTTGTTGTTTATATCGTTATGAGTAGCTAAATTCCTTTCTAGGGTTGAAAAGGGATCTAGGATTGTTAGAAGGGGTAGATTAATTGATTGAATTGCAATTGCATGGTTATCGTTTGATTATCGTTTTAATTCTAGTTGTTTGATTACTAGCCAGGATTAATTAACTAGTCTTGCAAATTAGGATTGACACCGACCGGGTTAAGACTAAGATAGGTTACGATAATTGAATAGAACTCGTTTAATGATAGCGATCGCATGTTAAATTGTAGATCTAAAGGGCATAATTGAATCGACCGATCTTGTGACCTTAGATAACTTTATTGCATGATAGTTGATTTTATCCCTACCCCTGAACAATAATCCTAGTGAACCTGAGACCCTATACTTTTAATCTCATTGTTTTCAACCTTATTAGTTTGTTATTGCTATTAGTTAGTTATTGCTTATTATTAGTTGTTATTATTATTAGTTGTTATTGTTTGCTATTAGTTATTGTTATTGTTTGCCATTAGTTTAGAAACCAAATCAAAACCCAGAAATTGTTACTTAAGAGACAAACCTAGTTTAACAGATTAGAATACTACCGCCTCCCTGTGGATTCGATACCTTGCTTACCCCTGACTATTAGTTAGTAGTGAATTAGGTTTTACTTTGATTAAGGTGACGCGACTTTACCCTTATCAAATTTGGCGCCGTTGCCGGGGAGGCAACAGTTTTCTATTTGTTTTTACTTAGTTTGTCTTTTTCGTCTCAGGGAACCTAAGTTGCTTGAGACAGTTCTCATCCTTTTCTTTAGTTTTTGTTTATGCCCAGGTGTTCTAGGTCCGTTCTCGTGCCCTACGATTCCGAACCAGAGAAGACTCTCCGGTCTAGACGAAACTTTTGGAAGGAAATTCAAGAAGCGGAAGACTTGAGTACGCTTGAAAAATTTTACGCCGAATTCGTCGCAGAAAAACCGTCCTTTGAAGAGGATACACCTATTTCTGCACCTACTACAACCATGCCTACTCTAGCCAGCCACTCGGAGCCTACCGTTGCATCTATTCCCAAGGGATTTCAACTCCCTACTACGGGTAATAGTACTTTTGAAATTCGTCCATCTAATATCTCTTTGGTGGAGCGAAATATGTTTGGAGGGAGCCCTACTGAGGATCCTGCTAAGCATATGGAGAAATTTACCAACTATTGCTGCTCTATTCCTTTGACGGGTGGAGTGACACAAGATCAGATCAAGTTGGTGTTGTTTCCCTTCTCACTACGAGACGGGGCAGAAGATTGGTTGAGTGAGTTGGATATGGCTGCACTTGGCATCACCGATTGGAATTCTTTGGCTCTTGCATTCTACAAAAGATATTTGCCGCCACAGAAAACCAATGCCATTAGAAGTCAAATCACAAGTTTCAAACAAGGTCCCCAAGAGAACTTTAATGAAGCCTGGGTTCGCTTCAAAAAGCTTGTCAAGTCTGTTCCACATCATGGTTTTGATACTTGGTTCTTATGCAACCAATTTTATAATGGGTTATATGATGATCAAAGGACATTGCTCGATTCTGCTGCCAATGGGAGATTCCAAAATAACACTACTGATGCCAATGCTTGGAAGCTAATTGATGAGATGGCTACTCACACTGCTGAGTATGGGAATCCTAGGGATAATGTGAGGAGAGGAGGTACGGATAATGCAGTTGCAGCTCAGTTGGAGGCATTAACTGCCAAAATTGCCGAGTTACAAACTTCAAAGTCCTTGGAAAATAAGCAAACGGTTCATGCCATGGTTCAACAAGAGCTAACCTGTGAAAGATGTGGTACTATGGGGCATACTGCAGTGGAATGTATGAGTACGGTTGAGCAAGTCCTTGCCTTTCAATCTTTTAAGCAAGGTACACCTTACTCCAATTTTTACAATGAAAGGACAAAAGAGCATCCCAATCTCTCCTACAGAAGTCAAAATGTTCTTAATCCTACCCCACCGCCACATCAGCAACAAGGTTCTTCTTATGTGATTCCTCAGAATCGCAATTTCCAAGGTAATTATAATCGTTCCAATCAAGGAGGCCAAAACTTTCAACAACCTCCACCTCCACCACCTCCAAGTAATGATATGGCGGAACTGAAAGCCATGTAATCTTCCTCATAATAAGATGGTGGACACTCAAATTGCCCAATTGGCAATTCAAAATCCACATAAACAACCGGGTAATCTTCCTCCTCAAGGGCACCCACCACATGAAAGCTTGGAAGTTGCTGATCAAAGTTCGAAAAAAGGCGAAAAAGGGGCTGAAATAGAGGTTGCTCGATCGAGCAGAACCCCCTTGCTCGATCAAGCAACCTAGAAAATTTGCTCAAATTTGTCTCGGGAAGTTTCTGAAAGCTACAGTACATCAAAACTCGATCGAGCAACCCTTGCTCAGGATGAAAACACTTCCAATTCATCTTCCAAAGCTAAAGAAGCCGAGCCCATTACCATTGCACTTCCTTTTCCGCACCGCCAACATAAATCGAAGCTTGATAAACAGTTTGGGAGGTTTATGGAAGTGGTCAAGAATCTGCAAGTGAGTGTGCCTTTTACCGAGTTGATTACTCAAGTGCCGGCTTATGCAAAGTTCATGAAAGATATATTTACAAGGAAGCGGTCCTTTAATGAAGTGGAGACGGTTGCATTTACTAAGGAATGCAGTGCTGTGTGGCAATCCAGATCACCACCAAAGCTAAAGGATCCAGGGAGTTTTTCTATTCCTTGTAATATAGGTTGCTTGGCAATTGATAAAGCCCTTTGTGATTTAGGGGCTAGTGTTAGTGTTATGCCATTTTCTATATGCAAAAAGCTTAATATGGGTCAACTTACTGTTACAAACATGACCTTACAAATGGCCGACCGTTCTATTAAACACCCTTTAGGGATTTTAGAAGACGTACCGGTTAGAGTAGGGAAGTTTTTCATACCAGTTGACTTTGTTGTCCTAGATATGGCTGAGGACACCCAAATTCCTATCATCTTGGGACGACCATTCCTCCATACTGCGGGGGCGGTTATAGATGTTAAGAATGGGAGACTTACACTAACAGTGGGGGATGATACAATTACTTTTAACTTAGACAATGCCATGAAACATCCCATGTTAGAAGAGACATGTCATAGAGTCGATATTGTTGATATAACCATTGATGAATGTCTTTCTTTGTGTTTGAATAGGGATCCTCTGGAGATCGCCTTAATTTCCAGCACTGCTGAAGCTGGAAGCTCACGGAATGAAGAAGTAGTTGCAATGGAAAAACTGCTGACAGGAGAGGATTGCAAGTTACAGAAGGTTTATAGCTTAGGTAACCCCACTAAGGTTATCGAGGTAAAGAAACCTGAACTTAAACCCCTCCCCTCTCATCTTAAATATGTTTTTCTTGATTCCCAAGAGATGAATCCTGTAATTGTCAGTGCTAGCCTATCTGAAAGCCAACTTTCTGATTTATTGGTGGTTTTAAAAAGGCACAAAAAGGCTATAGGCTATAGCATTGACGATTTACAAGGTATTAGTCCTGACTTTTGTATGCACCGTATCCACTTAGAAGAAGACCATAAACCTTGTAGGCAGGGTAAGCGTCGTTTGAACCCCACTATGCAAGAGGTAGTTAGAAAAGAGGTGCAGAAATTGTTAGATGCGGGAATCATATATGCTATTTCTGATTCCAAGTGGGTCAGTCCTGTTCAGGTAGTCCCTAAGAAGGGAGGGACTACGGTCATCACTAATGAGAAAAACGAGCTCATATCTACTAGACTAGTGACTGGGTGGAGGATGTGTATTGACTATAGGAGGCTGAATGTAGCCACTAGGAAAGACCACTTCCCTCTTCCCTACATTGACCAAATGTTAGAGCGTCTAGCGTGTCATAAGTATTTTTGTTATCTAGACGGCTACTCGGGGTTCTTTCAAATCCCCATTCATCCTGACGATCAGGAAAAGACTACCTTCACATGCCCTTATGGTGTCTTTGCTTACCGAAGAATGCCTTTTGGGTTATGTAATGCCCCTGCCACCTTTCAACGTTGTATGATGGCTATATTTTATGATTATATCGAGTCTATTATGGAGGTCTTTATGGATGACTTCAGTGTTTATGGGACCGATTTTGATAGTTGTTTAGCTAATCTGACTAAGGTCTTGCAACGTTGTGAGAAGAGTAATCTTGTGTTAAACTGGGAGAAGTGCCACTTCATGGTAACTGAAGGGGTGGTACTTGGTCATTTGGTGTCTGGCCGAGGCATCCAAGTGGATAAAGCTAAAGTGGAAGTGGTTGAGCAATTACCGTACCCGGTGAATGTTAAAAGTGTTAGAAGTTTCCTTGGTCATGCGGGGTTCTATCGCCGTTTTATTAAGGATTTTTCAAAAATTGCTCAACCAATGACTAAGCTTCTCCACAAGGATGCCCCGTTTGTCTTTATTGATGAGTGTGTTAAGTCTTTTGACAGGATTAAACAAGCTCTAATCTCAGCTCCTATTATCCAGTCTCCTGATTAAACATTGCCGTTTGAGATAATGTGTGATGCCAGTGACTATGCAGTTGGGGCTGTTTTGGGGCAAAGGAAGGATAAGGTGCTACATGCAGTTTACTATGCCAGTAAGACGTTGGTGATGCGCAAGTTAACTATGCTACCACTGAAAAGGAGTTACTTGCGGTTGTCTTTGCTTTGGATAAGTTTAGAGCCTATCTTGTGGGTTCTAAGGTGATCGTCTATACTGACCATGCGGCACTAAAATACTTGTTGGCTAAGAAGGAAGCCAAACCTAGGCTTATTTGTTGGATCTTGTTGCTACAAGAATTTGATTTGGAGATCCGGGATAAGTCGGGTGCTGAGAATGTGGTAGCTGACCATTTGTCTCGTCTGAGGTTTGAAGAGGGAGAGTCCATCCCCATTGATGATTCGTTTGCTGATGATCATCTTCTTGCCATTACCATGGAGACTCCATGGTTTGCCGATTATGCCAACTTTTTGGTTGGGGGAATTATGCCTCCAGATCAATCCTATCAGCAAAAGAAGAGGTTTCAACACGATGTCAAGAGGTATTTTTGGGATGATCCTTATCTATTCCGGGAATGTGCCGACGGCATTTATCGACGATGTATTCCAGAGGGTGAGGTACATGCCATCCTTTCTCATTGCCACTCTTCTTCATATGGCGGTCATCATGGTCCCTCAAGGACGTTTGCTAAGGTTATGCAGTCGGGTTTTTATTGGCCGACTATTCTTAAGGATGCTACTACTTTTGTCCGTTCTTGTGACGCATGTCAAAGGACGGGAAATATTTCTCAAAGGCATGAGATGCCTCAAACGGGTATTTTGGAAGTTGAAATATTCGATGTTTGGGGTATTGACTACCAAGGGCCATTCCCATCTTCCCATGGTAACCAATATATTCTAGTAGTAGTTGATTATGTCTCTAAATGGGTGGAAGCCATTGCCACTCCTACTTGTGATGCCAAAGCAGTTATCAAACTGTTTCAGAAGATCATTTTCCCACGATTTGGGGTTCCTCGTGCTCTCATTAGCGATGGAGGAAAGCACTTCAACGAACGTCATCTTAATTCCTTATTGAAGAAATATGGCGTTACACATCGTCGGGGGTTAAGTTATCATCCGCAGACAAGTGGTCAGGTAGAGGTTTCTAATAGGGAGATTAAGTCAATCCTTGAGAAAGTTGTGAGTAAATCTAGGAAGGATTGGAGTCGTAAGCTTGATGACACTTTATGGGCTTACCGAACTGCTTTTAAGACTCCAATTGGTGCTTCTCCATACCGGTTAGTCTATGGCAAGGCGTGCCATTTACCAGTGGAACTTGAGCATAAGGCTATGTGGGCCATAAAAGAGCTTAATATGGATCCCTCACTGGCGGGTGAGAAACGGCTTATGCAATTGAACGAGCTCGATGAGTTTCGATTGCATGCCTATGATAGTGCTCGGGTTTACAAGGAGAAGACAAAGAAATGGCATGACAGGCATATCCTGCAGCGGGAATTTAAAGTGGGTGATAAAGTATTATTATTTATCTCCCGTTTGCGTTTGTTTCCAGGTAAACTCAAGTCCAGATGGTCGGTACCGTTCACAGTTATCGAGGTGAACAAGTTCGGGTCGGTTTCACTACAAATCGACAAAGGTGAGATTTTCAAAGTCAATGGTCAACGCTTGAAGATCTATTATGATGGAGCATTTATTGGAGTGATAGAGGCCGTCGACCTTTTCACTCTTGATAAATCACCATGACTTTGAGGTAACACGGTCGTGCGGGACCGCTATAAACCAGCGCTAACCGGGAGGCAACCCGGCATTTACTTGTACTTCATTTGTAAATTTTATTTCGATTAGCCTAATTATTAATGTCATAGTTTAATTAGATTTCGTTTGGATAGTTAATATATTTGTGCTTTATTGAGTGCGGTGAGGGAGCGATCTAACGATTTTATTGAGTGATTACAGCTAATACAATCGGAAATCGCTTTAATAATGAAGACACGAAAAGAAAGAAAGGAGAAAGGAATCGAAAAAGAGAAAAATCAGCAACTCACGGGTTGCTCGACCGAGCAATATCTGCTCGATCGAGTTTTTACACATCCCACACATCAGCCACTTCAAAGAACTCCAAAATCCAGATTTCTTTGGTTGCTCGATCGAGCAAGATCCTTTGCTCGATCGAGTCGGCCGGTTTGAACCGGTCCCGAGGGCTAATAAGCAGGTTTTTCCAACTTTCTTCTTATTCTTCTTCATATTTCGCCCTCTTTCTTCTCTCCCTCACCCTTATTCTCTCATATAACTCCCTCAAACTCACTCATATCTTCAATTCATCATCAATCTTGCATCAACAAACATTAATTTACTTGTTTCAAGCTCAATTTGTGAAGAAATTAATCCTCTTGCTCCCTTATTTTACCCAAATTGTGAATCTAGGGTTTGTTTCTTATTTCTTCAATTTTGTGCTTCTAATTTGTTGTTGTTGCTTCCTAGCTTTGTTATTTAGTAATTATTCACTCTTACATTGCTAATTGCTCCGTCTTTCTTGCGTTTTAGACTCAAATTTGAATTTTTTTCGAATTAGGGTTAGCTAATCCGTCTTTTGAGCATAGAGTTGTGTTTGTTGTGTTTTATTTACTTTAATTAGCTATGTCTAGGCAAGAAGGAACTAGTAAGCGTCGTAGAGCACCCCGTCTTGTTCGACAACCCGACATAGAAGCAATTCCGCGTAACCCCGACTACCCTTGGATCGTTTTCAACACACAAGAGCAGCATGACCGCTTTGCTTTGCTTATGGGTCGTCCTATGGACCCTACTCGCTGTGTGTGCCCCAACGTTCTTGATTCACTCGGTTTTGGGACTGCCATGTTTGATATGTTTCACCGAATCGGGTTTGGGGGGCTATATTCCCTAAATGAGCTTTCTTATCGACCATTGACACTTGAATTTTTCAGTTCCTATGATTGGGACGAGACCAATGAAAGTGTGTCTTTTAGGTTGCTTAATAGGGACTTTGTGTTGACTTACGCCGAATTGGCGAACCATTTTGGTCTTTCTGTCGGTGACGATGATACTTTTATTGCTGTTCCTTCCGGCTTTCAAGCCATTGAATACTTTCGTTTATTTACGGGTCTTCCTGAGGCACGTGTCAATGCCATGGCGGTCAATGATGTGCAACATCCTTGTCTAAGGTTGTTTTTGCGTTTCTTTAGCCTCCTTTTATTTGCTAGGAAGGACCTAAGTAAGCTTAATTCTCATGAGGTCCTATTACTTGCTTCCACCCTCAACCCCATGCATGAGATTGATTTTTATTTTAATCCGATTGGTTTGGTGTGCTTTGCTTTCTGGAGGATCACTTCCGCTACCCAACATTCCTTAGATTGTGGTGCCTGGGTCACTAAGTTGGCTAGGAGACTTGCTGGGTTTGGGGGAGACCGTAACTACACACCAATGACCCCCCTTCATGCCCCTAGAGTGGATGAGGAGTACTTGCGCCACACCCTTTGTTGGATAAATGCGTTAGGAAACAATAGATTTCAGTGGCGGGGACGGGGGACCCAGTGGATAGCTCTTCCTGATACCGATAACCGTCTCCCTTCTACGGAGCGGTTGTCTACCCATGATCCTGAGACTGGACCTCCCCCTCCCCCTCATTCTTATGTGGTTCCACCTGAGCTTATTTTTGCTTTAGCCGAGAACCGTCGACCTCGTCGGCGGATTACCCCATCTACTTCTGCTCAGACTACCACCACCCCGATTCCACGCTTTACACCCACCCCAGCTCCTTACCCTTACCCTCCACCTGCTTACACCTATGATCCAGCTTTAGAGAGGGAGATTAGGATTCACCAAGGAATAAACAATGACTTGGTGATGAGGGGACTTTGGGAGAACCTCATGCGGACTGATCTTAATGTCACTGCTGGTTGGACTCCGCCGAGCTACTACCGAGGTCCGGGTGATGAGACTGGTGTGTTTGATAATTATGGGGTGACTCCTCAGCAGTTTTCCCAGGAGTTTAGTCACGATTATGGTTGCCTGGGTCGTTCTTGGTATACTCCTATCCAACCGGATGCTCCAGTTGGTGGGTTTGGTGACCCGTTTCGGGCTTCTTCTTCTGGTGCTGCTGGGCGGGGAGATGATGATGATGATGATGATGATGATCAGGCGCAGTAAGTGGCAGCTGGTCACTACCCCCTATTTTGCAGCTGGTTTGGGGGAAGCTATGCTTATAAGCTGGTATTATCTATCCTTGTACTTTCTTTTATTGTATTATCTTTTAGTTATTTCTCCCATTCCCCTTTGTTAGTTGTGTCCTTTAGGTTGCTGTTGTTGGTTGATTGTGTGATGCTGTGCTGTTAGCGTCACACTGAGGACACTGTGACATTTAGGTTTGGGGGAGAGTCTTTATTTATGTTGAGTCTTTATTTCAGTTGTGTGTTTAAAAAAAAAAAAAATCCATAAAAATTGAAAAATTTACAAAATCCAAAAACATGTTTTTATTTTATTAGGTCGAGTCTTGGTGAAGTTGAATTACAATGATGATAATTTGCATTGTTTCTGCATTTGAATCCCACATAAGTTGTCCATGTACATTGTTTTGACTTACTATTTTTTGAAAACAAAGCTCATATTACAAGTCTTGACCGTTTTTGACTTACCTTATGCTAATTAGATTTGGCAACTTTTGTTGGTAAACCACTTAAATTCTGAGGTCTTTAGAGCTTCCTAGGCCAGGAACATCAATAAACTGGTCTCATTGTCTTTAGGCTTGAGTGTGGTACTCCTTGTGAAATATGTAACATTAAATTGCATAAGTGTGACATTCGTTTCTTGATACTATACGCGTTCGTTTGATAAGTGCATGAGGAAAGGTGATTCTTTTTGTTCAAATAAGCCTCACATAGCCAAAAAGACTTGATTTTATACCCTTATTATTGAGTTCTCTATGTTTAGCCCATTTGAGCATTTATAGCCTGTTTCATAACCTATCTAATAGCTACATTCCTAGAACTTGCCTACCTTATCGGGACAGTCGCAGTTGCATGTTTTTCTTATCTACTTGTCTACTATGGTTGGGTCGGGATTTCAAAAAGAATATCAATTGGGTGTAGCAAGTATGTTGGCAATTGTGTCATTTATTCCCTTTGTTGAGAAAAGTTGTGAAGCAAAAGAAAAGAAAAAAAAAATGATGAAGAAAAAGAAAAAAAAAAATTTGAATTGAAAAAATGATGAAAAGAAAATCATGAAAAAGAAGAAAGAAAAAGAGAAAAAAAAAAAAAAGAAAGAAAAAAAATTGTTGCTTCATTGAATTATTCAAGGGAAAATGAAAGGGAATTTACTAGAGTCTAATCCATTTTTTTTTAGAGAGCAATATCGATATCTCTCTTGTGTTGTCAAAGTTTAAGATGATTTCTCTAGTCGGTGTTGGTTTGTGCTAGTCTTGTAGATTTGTTTTGGTACGTGTCGCTGCGACTACCGGTCTTAGCCCCACATTCCCAAACGTGCCTTGGCACAACTTTATTTCTACCTTCACCCATTAGCCTTCCTTTTTGTCCTGATTCATGTACTTTGTAGCGAATGCGTATTTGTTGGGGAAATTACTATCACATTAGAATGCATGCATGTTTCATAAGTTGAGTGAGTGTTTCTATTTCTTTCTATCTTCACAAAACTCACCTTTACATAAACTTATGAGTGCATGAGTGAATCCGCAAGAATCCGACAATTTGAGCCTTGCAAGATTGAAAGGTATTTGGTTTTTGTCTATACTACGGTATCATGTAAAATCTTGGATTATGAGCTGCGTTTTCTACTTTCACGTGCCTTTGAATTTGTTTTATTGGTACAACTTGGTCATTACTTTGTTATAGATATGGATAGCTTGGGATTTGTATGTGCATTTAACATTAGCTTTGAGTTTTTCATTCACCATTTGTATGTTTGTCTTTGTATGTGTCGAGTGCTTTGCTTAGGGACAAGCAAAGGATTGGTTTGGGGGAGTTTGATGATCATTATTTATATACATATTTTATGCCTCCCTTAGACGCATTTTACTCGATTTACCGTCTTTCCTTGCTTATTTCTATGCTATTTTAGCTAGAATATCGATTCTGCCACTTTTGTTATGTTTTAATGCAGATTGGATGCATTTGGAGCTTTTTGAGATGATATAGAGCATGGCGGGGTTGGATCGTAGAAGCTAGGCACGGGAATCGAGGAAGAAAAGAGAAGAAATGAAGAGAAGTTGAAGAAACGAGCTAGAATGAAGGCTGCTCGATCGAGCACACCTACAGTGCTCGGTCGAGTCGCATTGTGTCCTTGCTCGATCGAGCAGAGTCACCTTGCTCGATCGAGCAAGCTCTATTACGGCGGATTTCCTTTATTTTCCTTAACTTTAGACCTAATTAGTTAGATCTTTTGTAATATAAAAAGAAAGCTCGTCTTTCTTAATTAGATATTCTTATACATACTTTCTTAGGCTTTAGAATACTTTTAGGGTTTAAATCAGAAACTTTAGTTTAATTTACTTTTCCGCTGGATTTGATTCATCAAAGACGATTGTCTTTAGTTCAACTTGTTTTCGGTATTTTCAATCTTTCTTTGTTATTCAATTTAATTGTCTTCTAGTTCTTTAATTATTCTTTGATTCATCCTTTCATAATTGTTAATCATGTTTACTTTAATTATTATTGTTGTTATTTATATTATTATGAGTAGCTAAATTCCTTTCTAGGGTTGAAAGGGGATCTAGGATTGTTAGAAGGGGTGGATTAATTGATTGAATTGCAATTGCATGGTTATCGTTTGATTATCGTTTTAATTCTAGTTGTTTGATTACTGGCCAGGATTAATTAACTAGTCTCGCAAATTAGGATTGACACCGACCGGGTTAAGACTAAGATAGGCTACGATAATTGAATAGAACTCGTTTAATGATAGCGATCGCATGTTAAATTGTAGATCTAAAGGGCATAATTGAATCGACCGATCTTGTGACCTTAGATAACTTTATTGCATGATAGTTGATTTTATCCCTATCCCTGAACAATAATCCTAGTGAACCTGTGACCCTAGACTTTTAATCTCATTGTTTTCAACCTTATTAGTTTGTTATTGCTTATTTAGTTATTACTTATTACTAGTTGTTATTATTATTAGTTATAGTTGTTATTGTTATTGTTGTTACTTATTGTTGTTATTGATTGCTTTTAGTTTAGAACTCAATCTCAAACCCCGAAATTGTTACCTTAGAGACGAACTTAGTTTAACAGATTAGAATACTACCGCCTCCCTGTGGATTCGATACCTTGCTTACCGCTGACTATTCGTTAGTTGTGACTTAGGTTTACTTTGATTAAGGAGACGCTGCTTTACCCTTATCATAAATATCACCTCTCATACACTAATATATATCCCACACAATCAATCACCCAAATTTCGATCAACATGTCACAATCATATCATAATCCAGATCAATCAATCACATACACATAAAACGAGTAGGATTAACCTATATTTTAGTAAATCAAATCACAAGCTAGAAGTCCTCCTGTGACAACCCTCGCGAATGCGGAAATAAAACATAACAAGCATGCAATTTATATAGCGGAAATTACGATGTTTTTAAAACTTTTTTACATGCCAAAATACAAGTACGAGGAATGTCAAATAATTACAAACTTAAAGTATAATATACTACAAGAGACGAAGTCTCTCAAAATGTTATCAATTATCAAAGTCGTTTAGCAACAAGCTAAGAAACGTCTAGGGGTGAATCGTCGAGGCCAACACCCGCTAACTCGCACCTGAACCCAAAAACAACAAGCAAAGTCCATCCAAGCAACATGTTCATCCATGAAAACATGAACGCCACAGTCAGTGGGGAGTAACTTCGGGTTCTCCCAGCCATATCACAAATAACATACGTAAACGGAAATACGTAAGTAGAAGCATACATATATAAATATACATGTGAATTACGAGAAGGATAAATAGGCATTTCAATACATAAAGATATAGGCGCATGAAGTACAAAGCCGTAAACATCATATTATAGATAGACTCGGGGAAAACACCCTTAGGCAACTATATACTCACTAGGGCTTGCATCTCACCGTTAGCGGCATATACTTGATAAGATTGAGACTCGACTAACAAACCACGCCAAGTCATCCAACGGTCACAAATAATCAACATATAAACATCCATCCAAACGTACGAATACGGTGACAACATCTCTCACGGTAAATGACACGCACTAGCACCATGTACATAGCAAGTATGAATAAAATCGCATCCACGGGATAAACATTTCCCTGAACGCATACACGATTAACATTTCGTATATGTAGACTCAATTCCTCCTGGTAGGACGATGATATAAATATCCGATCCTAGTCTAAACCTGGCCAGACTCTCGAAATAACATTTTCCGATTCGACATGCGATACACATTTCGCATCCAAGACTCGGTCAAACATAGAAGCCGAGTACCCCAAATTCGAGCAACCTTCACGAAAGAGGCGGAAAGAGCACAAGCATCATAACAAGCGGTACGCTACATGCAATGAAACCACCTCGCAAGTATACAACATTTGACGGCCAGGTCGATCAACGCAAAGCGTTTGCCTCCCAACAACGTCGTCATATCCCCACTAAAACATGCATTTATGCATTAAGGATACATCTCCTCGTTCCGACATTCCAGTCTAACGAGCGAGGAGGTAGTCAAAGAATGAGAGTTCATAGCACATAACAATTAGTGCTCAAATCATAACATATGTAAAACCGACTCAAAGGGGGATATATGAAATACCGTCACAAAACATGCGATACAAGCGAATGGGATATCATATATTCTAAACATGAATATTTAAAGCTATTACGTAAATTTATACGATAAACGAACCATACAAACTATTATAAATGAAAGTATAAGAAAATATAGAAAAGAATTCCAGCATGGTGCTAGCCGGTCAAGTGGACCGGCTACCCGGCTGGCACTTCGTCAACGAAACAAAAACCACCAAAAATACAGCGAGTTCCTAGCCGGTCAGGGGGACCGGCAGCCGGGCACCCGACTGGGAACAACACAACACCAAAAATGAAACTTTGATTCTGTTGTGTCCCCAGCCGGTCGGTTGACCGGCGGCCGGTCGGCCGGCTGGGAACCACTTTCACCCGAGAACAACATAATTCACCAAAATCATCAATTATCATTAACAACTATCAACAATTATAATCAACTATCATCATCTATCATCAATACTCATTAAAAATTATCAACAAACAACAATCATCATTAATAACACAAATCCTATGAATAATCATCCTATTCTAAATATGTTTACTAACATCAAAAACACATTAAAAACACATAATGATATCGAGTAACCCTTCACCGTTACCTTTTCGCGTCTTCAATCCTCGTCTACGTCCTCCTCTACTAGGTAGTAGTCTTTGTCGAGGTCTTGAAGGTCTCCACCTACAATTAGACAACAAAAGATGAATATAATTCACCTTTGAGAAGGACGGATAAATTGAAAAGTGAGAAAGATGGTAATTTTATTACCAATTAAGATAGAGGACGATGAGAGGGAAAGATTATGTGCGGAGAGGGACATGGAGGCTAGTGGGAGTGAAGCCAAGGACGTTAATGCAATGAAATTGAAGAACATGAGCCTTGAGGTGAAGAAGGACAAAGGAAAGGGTAAGACTCTTTTCAAGAAAATCGGCAAGGGAAAGGGCAAGGTCTTTTTTAAGCCCAAGCCCAAAGTCAACAAACACGCGGACGCAGATTGCTATTATTGTAATGGCAAAGGGCATTGGAAACGTAATTGCCCCAAATACTTGACAGACAAGAAGGGCGGTTGTGTGACAACGTCAGGTAAAATTCTTTCATCATTCTATATGATAGATATTAACTTTGCTAGTACATCTTCTTGGCTATTTGATACCGGTTCTAGTTCTCACCTTTGTAATCATGTACAGGGACTGAAGGATGCACAAGCACTAGCCAAGGGTGACGTGGACCTGCGCATGGGAAATGGAGCTAAGGTAGCCGCAGTTTTCGTGTGCACCTACGTTCTTCTTTTGCCTAACGGTTTAGAGTTGTATTTAAATAATTCCTATTATGTACCAACTCTTACCAAGAACATTATCTCCATTTCCGTGTTAGACATGGAAGGTTTTTCATTTTTTATTAAGAACAATCGTTGTACTTTTTCGTCTAATGAAATGATTTATGGCGAGGCCATTTCAATTGGAGGTATTTATGTTCTAGATATTGCAAAAGAGATCTATCATGTATAAAACAAGAAGCTCAAAACAGATGAACCTTTGGCATTGTCGTTTAGGGCACATAAACGAACGACGCATAAAGAGACTTGTTTCATCTAAAGTATTCAAACCATTCGATTACGAATCTTATGGTGTATGCGAATCTTGTCTTCTAGGCAAGATGACTCGTGCTCCTTTTACGGTAAAAGGGACACGAGCAAGTGAAGTATTAGGGCTTTTACATACGGATGTATGCGGTCCAATGACTATCCAAGCTAGAGGTGGTTATCACTAATTCATCACTTTTACCGACGACTTAAGTAGATATGGATATGTCTACTTGATGAGGCATAAAAGTGATGCTTTTGAAAAATTCAAAGAATTTCAAAATGAACTAGAAAACCAATTGAATAAAAAGATTAAAGCCCTACGATCCGATCGTGGTGGTGAATACTTGAACAATGAATTTGATTCACTCCTAAAAGATTGTGGTATAGTATCACAATGGACTCCTCCTAGGACACCTCAATTAAATGGTGTGTCCGAAAGGAGAAATCGAACTTTATTAGATATGGTTCGATCTACGATGAGTCTAACAGAGCTTCCTGATTATTTTTGGGGTTTTGTTATTTTATCTGCAATATTTTCACTAAATCGAAGCCCGACTAAAGCGGCAAACAAGACTCCATATGAGATATGGACAGGGAAACTCCCTTATTTGTCGTTTATGAGAATTGGGGGATGCGAGGCGTTTGTTAATAATAAGTCTGACGATAAACTCGCACCCAAATCTGACAAATATCTGTTTGTAGGATATCCAAAGGAAACACGTGCTTATTACATCTACAATAAACACAAGGACAAAGTGTTTGTGTCTCGTAATGCAGTCTTTTTATAAAATGATTTTATTTCGAAAAGACAGAGTGGGAGAAAATTTGAACTTGATGAAGTCCAAGAGCCACAAACCGAAAAGGACGACGAGGAAAACGTTCCCTCTTCGTCTGACACGGTCATTATTCCTACGGATCCTAGGAGGTCAAGCAGAATTAGTCATCAACCTGATAGATACCTTGGTATTATAGAGGAAGGTGATGATTATAATGTGTTACTTTTTGAAAGCATCGAACCTACTACCTACAAAGCAGCCATTTCTAGTCCCGACTCAAAGCTATGGCTAGGAGCCATGCGATCCGAAATGGATTCTATGTACGACAATCAAGTATGGGACTTGCTTGATTTACCTAAGGAGGTAAGACCTCTTCAGTGTAAGTCGATCTATAAGATCAAAAGTGGCATAGATAAACATAATGATGTTTACAAAGCTAGATTGGTGGCAAAAGGTTTCACCCAAGTTCATGGTCTTCACTATGACGAAACCTTCGCCCCAGTCGCCATGCTTCGATCCATAAGGATTATCTTAGCGGTTGCCGCATTTCATAATTATGAGATTTGGCAAATGGATGTCAAAACCGCCTTCTTGAATGGGATTCTAGAAGAGGAAGTGTACATGACACAACCTGAAGGTTTTGTGGATCCATCAAACCCTAAGAAGGTATGCAAACTTAAGAGATCCATCTATGGTCTTAAACAAGCATCCAGGAGTTGGAATCATCGTTTCGATCATGTAATTAAACAAAATGGTTTCACTCGAAGTGTCGAGGAACCGTGTTTATACATGAAGTTTAGTGGGAGTAAAGTAACTTTTCTAGTCTTGTATGTAGATGACATACTACTCATTGGGAATGATATTCCAATGCTCACTTCTGTGAAGGAGTGGCTAGGGATTCATTTCCAAATGAAAGACTTACGAGAGGCCCAGCGCATCTTAGGTATCTGGATCTATAGGGATAGATCTAAAAGGATATTAGCATTAAGTTAAAAACCTTATATTGATAAGATTCTTGATCGGTTCAACATGAAAGACTCTAAGAGAGGCTTCTTTTCTATGTGCATTGTGATCTTTGACTTGTGTTTTGAATTGTTTACCATATTAGACTGCGGACACATTTTCATAAGTCGTAGATAGGTGAGTGTCTCAAAAACATTTACACATAAAGAAATCCCCTTTTTGCATACATGAGTGTTCGAGTGTGCCGTGAGAGTCCATTTGTCAAAAAGATCATGCAAGAGCCGAAAATTCTGTAGTGAAATTCTTTGTGCTGCGCCGTTATGTAAATCTCAGCCATGTTTATGTATCATTCTTGCCCACGTTGTTTTTGAGTTATGATTCATTATGTTTCCAAAGTTTTACGTTGAGATTTGTTTCTTGATGGTGTAGTAGCCAATGCTTGCAACCCTTGTCCTGGTATTGTTTGTTATGTTTGCTTGAGGGACAAGCAAGGGTTTAGCTTGGGGGAGTTTGATAAGTGAATATTTGCATGATTTTAACCCCCAATTTAGCTCGATTTTGTATGTCATTTGTGCTTTGTTAAGCCATTTTATGAGCTAATATCGTTTTCTAGGCGAATTCCTATGTTCTAACCTGTTTTGTAGGGAAAGCGGCGTTTCTACGCCCTTTTTCTATATTCCCGAGCATTTGCCTAGAACCCGACGATTTGAAGAAGCAAGCTTGATCAAGTCAAAGGCATTTCAAGAAGGTTCATTGATTCAAAAGAAAGAAGAAGCAAAGACGATTTTGCAGTTGTCAGAAGATCGATCAGTTTGGCGAAGAAATCATCATTTTACATCAAACCCTATCAACAAACCCGACTCAAAAGGTCAAGGGGGATAATGAAAGTCAAGTCATAGGCCAAGGGAGATGAAACGAAAGTCAAAGTATCCAGATTACAACTTACACGATCGGGTAAGTAGTGTACCCGATCGGGTATGTTTGCTGATCCAAGCTTTTGCTTCGACTTCCTCCTTTTTGCTCTATGTGATGAATGCATGACCCCTCCCCCACGAAACCTACTTCTATATAAAGAGAGCCTCAGCCATACTTCACACCACACCTCCCTACACTTCTACACACTTCTCTACAATTAGAAACCCTAGATTAGGAGGAGAGAAACCTAGCCTCTCTTCTCTCATTTTCTTCTTCCTTTTTATCCTTAGTTTCTTAGTTTATTTCTGTCTTTTCTACATCAAATCTTTATCCTAGATCAATAAAAATTCCATCTTTGTAATCTACTTTATTATATACAAGTGTTGTAATTCGTGGATCGACAATTCTATGCAAGGAATTTCTATTATGGTTGTTTACATTTCATCATTGTCGTTGTTGATCATCATCTAGGTATTCCTATTTTATCTTTTGTTTAAAGTTCTTTATGTTTCTTATTTGATCATCGTTTTCTTTATATGTTATTTTAGATTCAATTTCAATATCGTTATTATCATTTCATTTCATTAGATCGTCAATTTAGCGTCGTTATTATCGCCAATTAAAGAGTCTTAAAATATTATCAAAAATCAAATAAACATGTCTATCCTAGTTTTTATTATTAACATCATCTTAGATATAAACATCACCATGAGTGAGTAGTCATTTTTCTAGGGTGTAGGGTAGCCATGTAGGTTAATTAAAAGATGATAATTGGATAAAAGAAATTGTGCCTTCAAAACATTGTGTCTATGCATGTTTGGACTATAACGATAGTTAACGATTCCTGATCAAAATCATTGACTAAAATGGAATTCTTTTCCAAAGTAGAAATACGTGAATTGAATAGACAAAGCATGACATGGTATATTAGACCTAGTAAATTGCCTAAAAGCCTGCAAGACCATCTGATCTATGATTGTAATGAACACATCATTCTTACGAACTCACAATGAATTATTTGCATGTTCTAAATCCAACTTCATCAATATGTTAATCTACATGTGTGAACCTACTTCCTTTTTATCATTGTTAATTCATCACTTTCTTTATTGTTTTCGTTTTGATTTGCTTTTATTTTGTTTTCATTTATGCTTTTTATTAGTTTAGAAATCAAAACCCCAAAACCCAGATACTCGTTAGATAAGACCCAATTACAAGACATTTCACATTCTATAGGAAACACCATCTCCCTGAGGATCGACCCCTACTTCCCTAATTACATTAATTTGTTATTAGCCTAGTCTGGGTAATTATCTTTGATCAGGGCTTGCGACAGGCCCGATCAAAGAGTTACTGTATATATGATTCATACCAGATAGTTCCTATATTTGCTGCCATCCACTTGTCATTCGAATCTACATATTATTTGTTAACTTAATTGATTGTTAAAAGGGCTAACGGAAGAAGAAAAATAACACTTCATTGTTTTCAAAAAAAAAAAAAAAAAAACCAACCCTCCTTCCACAATGACCCTACCATCACCAGTGAGTCCAACCTTATTCCGCTTTAGACCAAGCCCTTACGGATTTACTATTTGGCTCCTTCCCAAAAAGTCTCGTGCAAGCAATTATAATTTGCCAACACTTATAAAGATCTTCTTTCACATTTATTCTACTGGTATAAGACATGAGTTTGTACCCTAACACTCATCAACCCCACATTTAGCTACACAACCACTACAAGCACCATAGAAACACCCTGACATAAAAACATCACGCTGCAAAATAACATCAACCCAGGAGCCCACCATCATTAGACTCCGCAACTACCACTAGATGAATGAGGGCTACATACATCAATATATTTACATCAAAATGTTTATAATATATTTCATTATTATTAAAAGTGTTATTGATAATATTTGGAATAAACTTGTATATTAGATATTTAGATAGATAATATATAAAGAGTAAGGAAAATTCATGATTGTCAGAGTGTTTTTGTTATCCTTCTATATATAAAAGCTAAGTTATTTAGAGGATTGTGATTGGCTAATACAAATTAAGGAAAGAATTAGGTAGGCCATACCAACTACACATTGTTTCAATTTTATTAAGAGTGTTTTGGTTTCAACTTTAAAGCCGTTAATATATGTTTCCAACATTAATTTCTACATATCACGTTGATTAAACTTTAACTTTTGCAAATCAAAATTTTTCTTATTTCATTTTTCTAAAGATGATAAAATCACCAATTTTAAGTACATTTTTTCCGATTTTTTTTTTTGTATTTTCATATGCGTTTATAAAAGTTTTAACAACTTAATATTTTCCTTTATTTTGTTTTATTTGTATGTAGAAATATATTGTTTTTTTCATTAGTTTTTTCTCGATAAAATAACATATTCATTCAAAATTCCGTGCAATTTCGCACGGGTATAAAACTAGTAAATTGAAATGTTGAGGATTAGAGAGTAAGATGATGAGTAACCGTAATATATGATCGTTTCAGTGAGTCTTTCTTAAATAATTAGTAAAGTATCATGGCACTTGTGAATATAACACATATAAGTTGTTGTTTTTATGTAGAGTCCTAATTTTCGCAGCACACATTTTACTCATTTTATTATACTGTTGACAATTATACCCCTCTCATTTCACACCTTATTTTCCTTCTCTAACCTCTTTTTAATGTTTTAATATATGTACTACAAGAGAAAAAATAACATAGTAAAATCTATAAGACTAATGTAAATGAAAAAAATCCAAGACGATTCCTTAAAAATATAGAAAAAAACAATGAATTGGAATACAATACATTGACAAAAAATCAACATTGTACTAAACAAAACTATACAGTACAAACTACATTGAAAAAAAAAACACTATACAGTACAACTATATTGGGAAAAAAATAAAGGGACGGTAAACAAACACTATATAGTACACTACCCATCGCCGACCAATCCCTTTGTCGGTCGTCCATTCGCCGACTGTCCCTTTTCCTACCGTCCAACCCCAACACCGACCATCCCTTTTTCTGCACCGCCATGAATAAATAAAATCCTTAGCAATTTAATAATTTAGACACAAAACCGTAATAAAAAAGAAATAAAGATATTAAAATATAATAAAGAGTAAATTTTATTAATATTATATTAGCGTATTAAATACATGTTCGTCATTTGAATAATCGTCCATACTTGAAGAGAACTTTTATGGAGTTTGAAAAAGGTAGAGAGTATGCAAAGAGAATTATGTTTGATATGTTTTTTTTTGTGAAGGGTAGCAAATGGAAAATTTGGTGTAAAAAGTACTAAAATGAGTAAAAAAACGCACTGTGAAAATAAATTCCGTTTATGTATTATGCTTTTATTTTATTTCAACAACTGGACGAATATTAAGATTAAGATGCATAATGTTATCTTAAATGAGAAATTGTGTTATTTGAAATGGTGTTAATAATAGATAATATAAAAATTCATTATAGATGGGCATATCTGTCTACAATTGTATACGAGACAAATCCCTCTTAAAAAATGCAAGTGGAAGGATGAGTGAAAAACACTTGATTTTCGTTCACCATTAACTTCTTTTGTGAGAGAAATTCGACTCGTATACAAATAGTCCCGTACTCCCGTATAGAATGAGAGTTACTTAATAGATAATTAAGAGAAAAAGAAAATAAGAAGGATCCAAGTGAGGATGTGTCTATCAAAGTACTAATCCCCACAAGACACAAGTTGGTTCGAAAGGGAATCAAAGATTCAACAAGAGATACTTTTATACACGCTACTTACATTCGAACCGTCCAAAACTTAGAATCTTAACCCCATAACATCACATCATAACAGCACTTGAACCATTCCAAAAGATAAGTACGAAAATACCCCTAGATAAAACTCATACAAATACTACTACTTGTACAACTATATGAACATCGTAAATAATACAATCCTCAACTTTTGTAAACACTCTTCTCCTTGATGATGGTACGCTACTACACAGTGGGTGCACCACTCGTTATCCTGCTCCTTCTATTGAGCTTGCTAGTTAATAGTAATAGCCGTGAAATTATCGGAGACGATTTGATTAAGTTACCCTCTGATCATAATTCAATACTTGAAATTGGTTTTCCTAAAAGTAACGATATTGATGATGATGATGATACTATTGGGACTAAATGGGCTGTTCTTATTGCTGGTTCTAATGGTTACTGGAATTACAGACATCAGGTTATTATATTCCTCCTTTTCATTAATTAATTATTACTATTCCCTAATTCTTTGAATCATGGCTTCATGTTAATCTTGTGTATATGGAACGTTGCAACGTGTAAATAAAGTTGTTGATCAGTTTCATAAGTCACATGGCCGGCCTTTAAACTTTGGATGTTGTCGACGACGTCTTAGCTCTTTGCGAGCTTGGCCAAATAGGACTATACCTCAAGTTGTATAATAAGATTGTACATTCAATGTATATCAAATCGAACTTATACGTATTTATTCTGAACTTGCTTAAAGTTTAGTTTTTTGGATCAGTTACAGTAAAACTTACTTCTTCATATTCATGTTTTCTTCCATATTTCTTTTTTTGGATGTGGTGTTGTTTGTTTTGTATGGTTCAAATTCATTTGTGTGTGGGGAGTGTGTTTTGTGTTGTTTAAATTCATTTCCTTAATCTAAGAACTCAAATGAAAGAGAAAGAATATGTTAGAATAGTAGGGAGTATAATTTTTACAACCTAATTTGAAAACTTTATTATACGGCTCATAAACTACACCGTGAATTGCTTGAGTCGTTAACAGAGATGAGACTATAATAATTTGATCTTTGAGTAAAGTTGAGTCACTACTCACTACATGTGTTAGAAGTCTTCAAATTGAAAACAACATCACTTTAATCATTCATTATAGTTGGTGGAAGCAAGTATTTTCAACTAGTTATTTCATAACAGTTGGTGGAACATGAATCATAAACTGATAAACACTTAAAACTATAACACATTTTAATTTGGTTCTCTCTTTCTCTCTATTTTACTTATCAAGTGTTCAAGTATTTTGTCAACCCACTTTTGTTCCTCTGTTTATCTACATATCTCTGTCTCAGTCGTCACGCACTCACGCAAGTATATTTGTTGATTGGTTAGTTGATACTGACTAGTTCAATCTTCTTATCTCATTATTCTTCTACCTTATAGTCCTTTGTTTTTCGATAATCTACCTGTTACTCCTTTGAGTATTACTTTAAAAAATTGTTCTTATGATTCCTAAATTAATATTTTTTAACTTAGTATTTTCAAAGCTTCTCATTGAGCACCACCTAGGATTGTGCTAGCAGATTAAGATGCCACGTCAGTTGATTTGGCTATTGTAGTAGACAAATCATATCATACTAGATTTTAAACCCGTGCACTACACGGGTGGTTACGAAAAGTATTATTTAAAATAAAAATTTATGTATTTTTTTATTTATTAAATTAATAAAATATTTTTAAAAAAATTGTTTTGTCTACGCACGTGTGGTTCTGGCCGGGGACCCCTACACTTTTGATAAGTTAATTTTGCTTAATTTTATTCGAAGTACTCTGGTTTTTTCGCTCGACTTTTTAATTTATAATATGAGGTAAAATCTGAGATGGGATATAAATTATTGTAAATTTAATAACCGGTTTATCTACGCAATATACATTTAATTTTACACATTGTTGATTAGTTGTACACTTATTTGTTCTCTTCTGAGTTCTCTACCTTGTCTCTTAGTTATTTCCCCTCCTACACACCATCACCTTAACGTATGGAAGCAGCGTTCGCCATCACTAACCAACTACCTCAAGACCACCCCAACATTCCCTCCACCGCATTGTGACCACACCCAACACCTTGGACCACGACATCCATCTCAACCCCGCCTATTTGGGCACCCCTACCACTAACCACCACCCTTCAATCCATATCATACGTCCCACATCACGACTACCCTACTCCCTCTTGCCTCCATCATCCCCTACGTCCCCACCATTCCTGTAGATCTAAAATAAAAAAAATATAATTTCGTCTAATATCATCAAAATCTAAAACGAAAGTAATGTCAAACACTCTTTTTTAAATAGGTAATTTTTTGCAAATTAACTGATAAAAACGACTTTTTAACAATTATTTAGATATGACTCAATTTTAAATGACTTACTCCGTTAATAATACATCAAAAACACAGTACAATAGAATGCTGAAATGACCGACCTAATCAGATTTAACCCATATATATGACATAAGAAGAAATTATGAGACGTTATATGAGAAACTATGCCATCTTAAAAACAGTTTTTACTCAAATAAATTAAAAAGAATTCAATTTCAAACCATTCTTAAGCCCGCGTACTATGCAGATTATTTCAAAATTGTAAAATCAAATTAGCTATTAATTATCTACTGATCGTTACATCAATATTTTAATAGTTTCACAACTTACATATCTATATTTTAATAATTATACTACGGTTTTACAAAAATATACAGCATTGTAAAATCGGATTAAGAAGACAAAGCGTATCAATGTGAACAAAATCAACGTCATTTCCATATTTCATCTCTTCACTTTTTTGGGCTATGGGATCATGCCGGGGACATTTATCAGCTAAATGTCCCACTCTACCACAATTAAAATAAATTGTGTGCAAACCTTCATATTGTATATAATAGAATTACCCTTCAATCCTTCATCCAAATCTTAGATAGAAGTGGTTTGGTTATATACATTTCGATACTCATTCGGGTAAACTGGCCTCGCTCCGTCATTACTGTGTTTTTATCAATGTGATTCACATTACCAATTTTAGAACCAGTTTTCTTTAAGAATAGGTACCTCATTAAAATATTCCACTGCTAAATTAGGAATGCGAAGCCAAGTCGTCAGATATTGATTCTTGTCCTCGGGCGGGACAAATTTTGGAATCAATTTACGAATAGTTAAGTAGTGATCGTCGACCATCCAGGGTCTTTGGGTTAAGACGTGTTCATAGTCTTGGTTTTGATGAAAAGCGTGCAACATAGTATGAGCATCCTAAATCAGTCAGCGTTAGCTTACGCTTCATGGACCACTTAGCTTGAAGTTTTTGCATTAAGGATAGGTATCCAAATTTTCCTCCAACAAAAATGGAATCATACTTCATAATAATTTATTGATGTCATTCATTAAATGTGTTTTCTTACGTTTGATAATTTTTAAAGTAATAATGAAATGTTTTCATAATTTTGAATAATTTAATAGTTAATAACGTATTTCGTATACAACAACGTACTCTAGGTGCACATAATCTCCAAGTTTTGCACCAACATCCCAAAAATCATAGTTAACCAAAAATAAATGAAAAACAAAAGTAATCGAAATAATCTTAGTAATTGATCATCCAAAATATAACAATGTTTTTTCACTTGATTTACGATCAATGAATTGGACAACAAAATATTACAACCAATGAATTAACTGCCACCCATTACAAAATTTAACTAAGAAAAAGAGTTGCACTAAAGTTTTTTCACTTGATTTTAAGACTTATTTATTTTGTTTGGCAATCTCTTCGACTTTCTATCCATTCGATTATGTAAAAAGCTGACTAAATAATATAGTATACTCCGTCTCCGTAATATATAATGAGCCTATAAAGATATACTTTGTATCATATTAAAGTGGTATGAAACTAAATAAATAAACCTTGGCGTTTATAACGACGAACATAGAATAAGTCTTAAAACCAAACAATGAAATTAAATTCAAAATATTTGGGTACATATACTTACTAATTATTATAACGATTAAAATTTAGTAATTTAAATATGGATACGCCAACTTGTGGAGATAAGCAAATCACCCATGCATGGCTTCTGAGTAAGCAAAGGAAGAAAAAATGGTGAATGACTTACTCTTATTAAGACGGCTCAACTCGTCTTAAATGAGAATTTGTGCTATTTTGAAGCGACTTATGCATTTTTACTTTGTTCTTGAATAATTGTAAGGTTAGACAATCAATTTGGTGAGAATTGAAATCATTTATGTTGATATGCGTAGGTTATGTAATTATGAACAAAGAAGATAATTTCCATAGTTAGATGCGGATTTTGTGGAACTTACTAATATTAAGTTATTAACTGCACAGTAATTTCAGTTTTTTTTTTCAATTCTATAATTATAATTATATTATGCTATAATTACATGCATAATATATGTAATGTATCTACTCATATTTTTGGCTAAAGGCTGAAATTTAAATTGGAACTGACATGTGGCAGAAGTCATCTATTCATGACACGTGGCAGATGGCTTCAGCTTTAATATAATATAATATATGATGATATATGATATGATATGATATATGATATGATATGATATGATATGATCATATCATCCTATCATATCATATCATATCATATCATCATATCATATCATATCATATCATATATCATCATATCATATCATATATAATATTAAAGCTGAAGCCATCTGCCACATGTCAATGGCTGAGGGCTTCTGCCACGTGTCAATGCACATCTGAAATGCAAAACTAACAAATAAAATCTTCTTTTAATTGGTTGATATAATTCTATAATCATTCCTTATAAAAAGTTAACTGTCAAATATTATTCTCTATACGAACTGTCATATGTGATTCCATTTTCTCGAAATTAAACTCTAGAGACTTCTTAAAATTCAAACACATACACACCTTTTGGAAATTTTTAAAGTCAAATTTGGATTACATTTATCACTTCATAGTTCATTCTATATAAGTTACTCCTTATAACGTAATTTTGTCAAGTGGCAAATCATAATACTCTATATTCTAATATCTACCAATCTTCAAATCTAATTTGATCTACATATGACTCATAACTAACATACCTACAATCATTATCAAACACTCCGTCATATATGACGATGTTGAGGGAAAGATGACACTCAAATAAGAGCGGTCCAATTTATATAGTAAGAATAAAGGGTTAGTTACATCTATGTTTTCTGTATAAAATACGGAGTAATATTAATGGATTAAAAGGTCCATTTAACTACTTTTACATAATTGTAGAAAATACGTATTTCAATATAAATCTAATGTAACGTAATCATTTTTTTTATGGGTCATTGATGAGTTTGATCGATTCCAGCAACAATACGTAAAAGTTTGATAAAAAAAAGTATGGACAAACCATTAAAGAGGTTGATGAATACAATTTCTCATAGATAGGGGTTTTTGTAAATATTGTTATGGACAGTTCCAAAGTTTTTGTATAACCTAAGTATCGTCTACATATCAGTCTCACAACATGTATAGATAAGGTGAGTAGCCCGAGATTGAGCCTCTTTCAAAAATTCCCGAACATATATTTAAGAAAATGTTTCTGCCTGATACTATTTTGGTACCAAGTCCTTTCACTAGACTTATATTGTTAATTTGTTATGTCTATAATAATTAGTTATGTTAGTCATCATCAATTACTTTTTACAAGTACAAACGTTGTTGGGATGCGTACTGTATACAACGCGGTTAAATTGACGAAAAATAAGAGTGCAAAGTTAATGACCATCAAGTAATTGATATTGGCTACATTTGTCTAAAGACTAATGTAGTTCAAAATATATATTTTTCACAATTTGTATAAGTAGGTAACTTAATTTGTTACATGACCATTAGAGCATAGCAACCTTCTACGTCTTTTTTTCTTGCTCTGTTCAGCACATGGATATAGTATATTAGGGAAAAGCCCGCTTTAAGTTATGAACATGATTCGTGGCTCTATTTGGTAAGCTACTAACTCAAAAATTAGCTGAAATCTGAAAAATTAACAGAAATCTGAAAAGGTAATTGAAAAGGTAATTGAAAATAAGGAGTTGATAAAGTGACTCTTTATATAAAAAAATGTTTGACAAAGTAACTGAAAATATAGCTTAAATTGGTTCAATGATGTAAAAGAATATAATAATTATTAATATATTATTGAATGAAGGGGTAAAAGAGGAATATAAACGAAAATCAGGTACCTACAATCTCAAAGGCTACAACCCTAGGGTAGAATTTCATTTCAGGTATTAGCTAATTTGGGCAAATAAACTAATTGTCAAACATTTCAAAAAAAAAAAAAGCTACCCCAAGTTTTTGTCAAAAAGTTACTTAAGTCAAAACAGGTGCCTGAAAGATCTTAGTTTTATTTTTTTATGTTTTATTTTATTATCTTTCACTTATGTGATTATTTTTCATATATGAATCTTACTTTGTGACGTAGTACACTTTTTCGTTATGTTTTCATGTTATACAATATACTATTCTTACCCGAATATTAATCTTATTATCTTGGCTAGACCTGGCAAACACGTCAATCAAATCGGATTCGGGTCGGGTCAATTCAGGTCTATCATATTATCGGGTTAGTTTGAGTCAGGTCGGGTTGTTTCGGGTCTTTATCGAGTAAGTTGATGGAGTCAGATTCGGGTCAACGGGTCGGGTTATTTCGGGTCCGGTCATTTTCGGGTTATTGATTAAGGATAAAAATGTTTAGTCATTTCAAGTCTTTTTTATTCAATTAGAGTTAAATTTTTTCGGGTCATTTTCAGGTTAGTGGTTTCGGATCGTGTCATTTCGGGTCTTCGGGTCACTTTCGGGTCAACAGACTTCAGGTCATGTTCCGGTCGGGTCGGGTCAATTCGGGTTTCGGGTCGGGTACCGGGTCCGTCTTTTCGGGTCGGGTTGGTTTTGCCAGGACATTCTTGGCGCGAGATAGTGGTGGGTTGAGCAAGAATGGTGTAGTGCAGGGGGAATGGGTGGTGTGGATTTGCGAGTGGGAAGGGGGGGTGTGCATTGGACGAAGAGGATATTGGTGCGTTGGGGAAAGAGTTGCGATGAGGATAACGATGGCTTGGGCTAAGGGGTATGCGGGCAAAGAGGTAGGGGACGTCTAAGAGGTGGGCGGTGGTTAAGATGGTGAGTGGCACGTTGTGAATTTCAATGAATTTTGAGCGATAAAAGAAAGAAAACAAAAAAATGACAAGGGTAAAGTTGAAAAGATTTTGCATATAAAAGTGTAAAAACTGTACATGAAAGAAAAATAGCCACTTTTTTTATTAAAGAGATTAATTCGATGGAATGACTTTCAGTTATTGACCATAAAGAAAATAATTCTCACATAAAATGAGTTGGTTTTTTTTTGTTAAAAAAGAAAATTGTTTTGCTGCAATTATATGATATGAAGTAAATACTTCAAATATTACAATTTTTCAAGAAAACCCGTGTAGCACACGGGTTAAAAAGCTAGTATATATATACTGGGATATATGATCCTTCCTAAATTAAATGAGGTTTAGAAGTTATTATGGGATCTTTACCAGTCGTATAATGATCTTGTACCAGAGTAATTGTTTCTTTCGTTATCCTCTTGTAATCGATTTAAACAACCATAGTCAATTGTTTCGAATTTTAATTGAGAAGCAGACTTACTTACCCATCTGTAATCCTTCTACAAATAAGCATTTTTACTGATCTTGGACAAATTTTTATACAGGCGGATGTTTGTCATGCATACCAATTGTTGAAGAGAGGAGGTGTAAAGGACGAAAATATCATTGTTTTCATGTACGACGACATTGCTTACAACGAGGAAAACCCAAGACCAGGAGTCGTCATTAACAATCCATTCGGAACTGATGTCTATGCAGGAGTTCCCAAGGTCAATTTACTAGTACATCATAGTCAATAATCTCTTTCTTTAGATTATGTTTTGTATATCATAGTCAATATTACTTCTCGTCGACTTGATACATATGACAGGATTATACCGGAGAAGATGTCACTGTGGATAACTTTTTCGCGGTCTTGTTAGGAAATAAAACAGCTACAACTGGTGGTAGTGGCAAGGTGGTTGACAGCGGTCCTAATGATCATATATTCATCTTTTACTCTGATCATGGTGGTTCTGGTGTTATCGGTTAGTTTCTTGATCAAGCTTTTATAACTCGTCACTGCACATGTGCTTAACCGGTGAAGTTATTGTGGACGATGATCGCTACGTGGGTGGGTTTGGATTGTGTGTCACGTTTTCCACCCAAAAAGAGAATCTTGCTATTGCAAATGTATATTTGTGTGTGATGTGGTACATCACATAGATTCATATAAATGAAAGGATTTTTTCATACACTGTCAATTCATCAAAAAACACTTAAATTCTTCTTTTCCAATCATGCCTAAATCGCTCTGAAACCTTTGTTTTTTCATCAGGTATGCCTACTTATCCATACCTTTATGCTGATGATCTTATAGACACCCTTCAGAAGAAACATGCTTTAGGAGCTTACAAGAGCTTGGTAAGAATCCTTAGACACCCACCATGAAAACCTGATAAGACGGTGTTATCTAACACGATCTGTAACTCTGTCACTTCAGGTGTTCTATTTGGAATCCTGCGAATCTGGCAGCATGTTCGAGGGCATTCTACCAGATGGTCTTAACATCTACGCCACCACGGCTTCAAACGCTTGGGAAAGTAGTTGGGGAACCTACTGCCCTGGCGAGGATCACGTTCCTCCAGAGTATGACACTTGTTTGGGTGATTTGTATAGTGTGTCTTGGATGGAAGACAGGTATATACCAGAAACACCTTTCTTACTCTATTACCTCATTCTTCTTTGAATATCATTCTCTTCTACACTTAGTATATTCACGTTCATATCTTGCTTATTGGTTTAGTGTAAGATTATCTTACGTAACATTACTGTTATAAAAAGGGAAATTGCTCATTCTTAAAACAAGCATTCTTAAGACCATTGAGTCGGGCGGAAAAGGGGGGAAATCTCTCTGTTCCCTTCACTTTGTAGTTGGTAAGTAGGCTTGCCAAAAACTAACCTCGGACTATTAATACCGTATCTGTACGCATTCTAACATACATACCACTTAGATAGATCTACTTCACTAGTTATAATTGAACCTTTATATTAAATGAATGAGATAGTTTGACAATTAAATATGCTAAATAATCAAACAGCCTTACATGAGAATCTAAATTTATGTTGAAACAGTGAAAAGCGCAACTTGAGAGCAGAAACATTGAAGCAGCAATATGAGCTGGTAAGTACTCCCTATGAAGTAATATGATGGTATAAATTTGCAATGAGTTATGAGGGTTTAAATTCTAGATTGTTGGTTTATATATCATGGTGCCGCAGGTAAAGAAAAGGACGGGATCAGACATGTTTTATGGATCAAATGTAATGGAGTATGGTGATGCAGATCTAAACAAAGAGAAAGTTTATGTGTATATTGGAACAAATCCTGCTAATGATAACATCACCGGAGTTGATAATAACATCCTTCCTTCGAGTTCTTCTGTAGCTGTTAACCAACGTGATGCTGATCTTCTCCATTTTTGGCATAAGGTTCGCTACTCTTTATTTCTACATTGTCTTGTTTTTAAGGAGTTTAAAATCCGGTGATTTGGGGTTATGATTTATGAATATGTTGTATACTAAATACTAGCATAGTTTTTAGTGATCGATATTGGTAAAATTACGTCCTCAATGTTTCTAACATCTGACGGTAGTACGCTACCTACCGAAGACTCGAAATCCTTTGAGGTACTGGGAAATATTGTAGGGTTTTGCTAGATAAAGCTTCTTCTAACTTTCATACTGCAATATTGTGATGAATAACGGCTCTACAAATTCTTTTGTTACAGCTCCGCAAGGCTCCTGAAGGCTCTTCAAGAAAGGTTGAAGCTCAGAAGAAGTTTTCAGAGGCAATATCACACAGAGTTCACTTAGATGACAGCATTGAATTGATTGCCAAACTTCTGTTTGGAATCGAAAAGGGTTCAGAAATGCTACACATTGTTCGACCCGCAGGAGAACCTCTTGTTGATGACTGGAAACGCCTCAAAGCACTTGTATGTCTTGATATTTGTCATCAAATTTAACCTTTTATTATTTTATTTTTCGTGAAATGAGCCATAAGGATAGTTTGACCCAATGGGTTTATATGTATGTCGCATTCGAATGGTTAATCAACAACCATTTTTATTTCCTAACAGCTAGACACTCATTCTATAGGAGAAAGAAAATAAAATTGCATGGAAGTAACAAACTTAACTTTAATAGTACAAAGTAATATGGTTCGCCATTTCTTGTAGTTTATGTAAGAATTTTTAGTAATGTCATCTCCCATATCACAGCATTAGCTGAATTTTGAAGTATCTTTACTTTTTTTCCTTGTTCAATTCCTTGATCAGGTAAGAACATTTGAGGTACATTGCGGATCTCTATCACAATATGGAATGAAGCACATGAGGTCTTTCGCAAACATTTGCAATGCCGGGATCACACCTGAGAAAATGGCCATAGCTTCGGAAGAGGCTTGTCCTAGCATTCCAGCTAACCCTTGGAGCTCTTTGCATAGGGGATTTAGTGCTTGATAATTCAGCCCTACATTTAAGATTTAGCTCTTAAACTTCCCGCCAGTATGCGATGCCGAATTATGATGGTTTATCACCAGTCTATGTATTTATCAGAGGTCCGACTGCTTGTAAATATGTTGTATGTTGCTTGTAATTGAATGTTACCCACGTATAGGAGACGAACGAAAGATCGCTTGCTGTAAGTTTGACCCAAACCCATGCCAGAAATATGAATTACGTATATAGAAAGTCTGTAATGGATTAATGGATGTGTGTATATATACAATTGCATTTATACAAAAGTACTGTCATGAACTCGTGACCATGCAAAGAGCTCTTCGTCAATTAATGGAATCATGAAACTATGAGAATTCTATTCATTTAAACAAATTTTAATTTTTACACAAGAAAATGAATAACTTACCATATCCGAAGAGTTACAGAGTAAGCTATTCAGTTAAATAGCACCCGAACCTTGACTGCTAAATATAGTGCTACAAAGCCAAGCTTAAATATTACATAAATATTTTTTATAATATTAAAACCACCACAGTTAGCCGAACTAGAGCGACAAAAGCGTTATGGTGAACGACATGATTTAATTGGCCACGAGCATTAGTACCAGCTTTTTCAGCATGAATAACGTCCAATAACCATTGATACATACAAGCCGCAGAGTGATAATAAGGTGTACTTACGCTCTTGCGAAAAGAGTGTAGAAACACAAGATGAAAAGCAAGACGACGAAGTCTGCCATCGACGAAAATCAATCCTCTATACCTAGAGATCGAACCCTTTGATCAAATGGCGAACAAACCAAAGAATCCAATAATAAACTGAACGACAATGATAAAATACAATAATAAATAGCAACTCTAGTAATAATAATGCCAGCTAAACTAAACTGATCCACAATACCACAATGAACAGTTCAAATTAATAGGCAATAGCGCAACCCCCTGCCATTGTGCTATGCACAACTGAATAACAAGAAGTAGCACAACCTCCGTGCTATGCACAACTGGCAGTAACACAACCCTTGCGCTATGCACAACTAATCAACTTTCTCTAACTTGATGTATTTCTAATAATGTGCCAAACACAATAAGAATAATTAAAATCAGTCACTCAACAACGATAGCAACAATCGATAACAAGTTAACAATAATGCGCAACACAAATAGCCACACATCGATCTGCCATTAACATTCTCAATTAAATACAAGATTGAGTAAAAAATCCCTACCTTTTAAGTACGTCAACAAGGTACAAGTCGACTAGAAGTGTTCCTCTACGAATCCACCACCTTATTACGCATATAACAATGATATTCGATGAACAACACAATCATATTGTTACGAAAACTAACGATTACCTAATCCCAAACCAAGATCATGAAAACCACAATTACAAAGACTAGAATTAGTATAGAGATGCTTACAAACCCGTTCAATAGCCCGCAGGTCGATCAACCTGTTCACCAAGTCGTTCGACCTCCGCGAACCCAACTCATACTTGTTATTAAGGAGGTTGATCGACCCTCCACACTGATCGGTCGACCCCAGCTCAAACTCAGCCTTTTTCGCCTTATTACCTAGGTCGATCGACCTGGCACCTAAGTCATTCGACCCAAAACTCAAAACGCCCCGATTCACTCCTCTTTCAAGACTTCATGAAATGCCATAAAATACGGGTATTACATTGAGATTGTTCAGAACGCGGATACTTCAAGTTTTGCTAAGGTCTCCACCTTTACAATTGTTAGTCTGAAGGACTGACCTAAATAAACTTCAAGCTCTTTCCGCTATCAGCTCCAGCCCTTGGACACCTGTGATACACTCCATGTTCACCAAAAATGCATTAGACAAGTCTGAAAAGAAGGTTAAGGACTTAGCTTGTCATCATCAATCAAATGGGTCAACCCGTGTGATTTTTGCATGCCTGTTGAACAAGCTTAATGAAGACCAACTTTCTTTAAGTCATAATTTTGTTACTCATCTTTTTGAACTTATTCATTGCAATTTGTTGGGATCTTATTCAATTAACGGGTCATGTGATTCTCGTTTGTTTCTTGCCATTGTGGATGCTTTTTCTAGATCGACTTAGGTTTATCATTTGCGACATAAACATGAAACAAGTCAAAAGTTATCTAACTACATGGTTATGAACGATCGACAATTTAATAAAAAAATAAAAACTCCATGAAAATGGTATTTCATTTCAATCTTTTGACGTTGACAAACCCAACAAAATGGACGCGTGAACGAAATGCTTTGACATTTTAAAATTTCCTCGAGCTATTTAATGTTCCAAGCCCACATACAAACGGAGGAATGTGTTTTGGGACCCGTCTACCTTATTAATCACTCACACTTGGCTTTTAAATTAGAAGAACCACTTGATGAAATTCTTTTTAATAAACCACCCTTCTTTGACAATTTACAATTCTTTGACTGCCTTTTGTTACTCGCGCAATATAAATAGAATTCGGGATAAAATTGCCTCCCGTAGCTGGAAATCCGTCTCTTTGGTTACCCATTTGGCAAGAACGGATGGAAAGTATATGATTTAGATGCGTCCCATGATATAGATAAGTGGGATTGGGGCAGTACTTCGACTCTCGTGATGTCATATTTATTGAAAACGAACTTTCGTATAAATATTTAAACCGTATAAACACTCAAACCATAGACTACTTTCCATATGCCGACCCTCTCGTTCCTACCGAACTTGTCCGTATAACATCTCACAATCTGACTAGCTTGGCCTTAACCCCTTACACCTTTACCCCGACCGCACCTAACGGGAACACCACTATTAAGTCTACCTTAACACCCACTGACCAGTCGACCAAAGCAATAGAAAATGACACACTTACCATCGCCAATAGCCCACTTTCGTAAATGGGAAAAAGGGGCACGAACCAAAACCCACAACATTAGCCTACGCGATTATGAGACACAACTCCCTCATTCCTCATCCAATATATGCATCAACGTCGCCCATGTAACACCCCCTTCTTACCTGGCTAAGGTAATAGTAGGATGTTACCGTCTTGGTTTCCCGAGATAATACATTTCATGACGTGAATCCCAAGACAATTAAGCTTATTTATTAGATGTGAACCAAATGATACAATTCAAAGCTTAGATCAAAATACAAATCGACAAAACAACTCAAGAATTAAGTTCAAGGACTCGACTAATCACTAAAACTTGTGTGACACCCCGCGATAATGCAATAAAGTAAACACATAAATTTCAGCGAAAAATACGAGATTTTAAAAAATTTAAAGGCAAAGCCGCGAATGTTACTTTATTATAAAAACAAAACTTAGTTTAATAAATCATTTATACAAATTGTAACTTAAATAAATACAAGGCATCCAGATCCCTTGATAAATACACAAATAGATAATAAAACTAATATAAACTACAACGCTAAGGGTGAATAGCTGTAAGTACAACGCTCCCTAACTTACTCGTCAAAACCCCATGCAAACACCAACCTGCAACATGTTCATTCATTAAAAATGAATGTTATAGTCAGTGGGGAGTAACTCGGGGTTCTCCCAGCCATATCACACTAAAACAAACATAATTAGAGCATGTCAATATACATCATCATACTTATATAGATATTATGCCGATTACAACGATAACCTTTCATAAAAACAATATAAGCATGCGAGGAGTAACAATGATCATCATATAAACAAGACTGGGGACGACTCACCTTGGCAACTGTATTGCTACTATCCGCTTGCATCTTACCGTTTGTAAGCATATAATCGAAGAGGTTGGAGACGTGACACACACGACATGATAATAGATATCCAACAATCCAACACACATCCAACAACCATCATGTGAATCAAACATACTCTCACGGTAAATGACAAGCACTAGCATCTGTATTTTGTAAGAAAAGTCGAATGCAAGTCCACGGGAAAAACGTTTCCCTGAACCGTATACGATAAACATTTTGTATACTTATGACAAAGATGAACAAGTCCACGGGATAAACGTTTCCCTGAACCGTATACGATAAACATTTCGTATATTCAAAACTCTAATCCTCCCGGTAGGACGACAACAAGAAGGACATCCTAGTCTAAACCTGGCAAGACTCTCGGGATAAACCCTCCCGATTCGACATGTGATAAAACCTCACATCCAAGTCTCGATCCTCCGGCTAAACCACACGGAAACGAGTAACCTGAAATTGGGTGCAACCACAAGAAAGAGGTGGAAAGAGCACAAGTACCATCTTCCACCTAAACCACACGGAAGATGGGTCAAGATAAAACAAGCAAGTACGCTACATACAATGACACCACCTCACAATAATACAACATTTGACGGTCGGGTCGATCAAATCTAAGCGTTCGCCTCCTAACAACGTCGTCATATTCCCACTAACATTCCATTGAATGTACCTCTATCGCTCCGGCATAAAGTCTAACGAGTATAAGGGTACAAACGGAAAAGGAGAGTTCAATATCATCCAACAACAAAGACTCAACCGACAACTCAAGTCATACACGACTTAAATGAGTTAAACATCTAAACCATCATTAAGCATGTGAGTAAATAAAGTGAGATACGATATAGTTCTTATATAAATATCCTAAGTCATTTCATAATATTATAACGTAAAAAAAACCATAAAACCGTTACATAGGAAGGCATGTGAGAAAAAGAAGAAAAGGAACTCCAGGGAGTCCCCAGCCGGTCAGTCAACAAGCGGCCGGCCGGCCGGCGGGGGGACCCAGGCACTTTAAAAAAATTCGACCAATTCTTAAGGGGGTTCCTAGCCGGTCGGCTGACCGGCGGCCGATAGGTCGGCAGGGTCCAAGGAACACTTCAAAAATTTAACAAAAAATTACACGAGACTCCCAGCTGGTGGGCGCCGACCAGCTGGGACCCTTCCTTGTCCGAAAATCCTCCAAAATGAAGCTGGGGGTTCCCAACCGATCGGCTGATTAACGGTCGGTCGGCGGCTGGGAGCCTCTGCTCCAAAAATCAACCTTCAAACCCACATTTAAGTACCCAAAACTCAAACCCATTTACATCAACAACATCAAACTATCACTTATCATCGTTCTATACAGCATATAGGCATCAAACCATTCAACTAACCAACATGAGACAACTTAAACCATCATTAATGACTTTAGCATATGTTTAAGCAAGAAGAAGGAGGTGTAGCACCCAAACTACTAAATTCCATCACTTTAAGACATATGAAACACAATTCAACAATTTAACAAGTAATAACATGAATTCATGATACTAAGTAACAAAGAACTCGTCTTTATCATAATTAATAGCCTAAAGTACATAAGAAACACATACAGATGTGATACCGAGTAACCCGTCTACAGTACCTTATTAGCACTACAAATAATGAAATCTTTAAAGCAAGTCAACGATACCAAAGGATCTCTTGAAATTCTGGAAAAATAGTCTTAAAATAAAGTTAAAAGATTCAATCTCTTCTTACCTAGAAAGAAAGAGGACGGTGAGAGGATTCTTGAACACTAAACGAAATTAAATTCCATTAAGAAACGAAGAAATTATGTTGTCTTAAATAAGATTAAATCTAAAAGATGGGTTTTATAAATAGTTGGAGGAAGATGATATTTTATGGTATGAAAAGTAAGAGAAGAATGAGAGAAGAAGAATGGTGCAAAAATCATGAAGTTTCGTTGAGAGACGAAGAAATGATATACATCTTAAGCTTTTTGGGTTATGCAGGTTTAATGGAGGTTTTGAGTTGATGAGTAAGATGAAGAATGCTGAAAAATGAGAAGGAAGTTGGAGTTTTTTGTTGGGTTTGTTTTGAGTATGCGAGTAATAATAGTCCCAAATCTTATATCGGATTGACCCACTTAAATTTTCGCGTAGAGTCCGATTATGCACCTATAACGACTTGAAATGCGACGGTTTCTTTTCTACCCAACTAAAATAAATTCAATTTAACATTAATTTAAAGCTACGAAATCATAATTTATCGATTTAAAATATTTTAACCAATAAAAGTAAAAGAGAATTTTATAAAATTAACGACTTTAGTAAATACTAGAGGTGATCATGGGCCGGGTCGGGCCGGGTTTGGGCCGGGCTGTCGCATTAAATTAAGCCCAATAGTGCGGGTCGGGTCGGGCCATATGTGTGGGCCAATTTTATTGGCCCAAGCCCGGCCTAAGCGAGCTTAAAGCGGGCTTCGGGCCAATTCGAGCTTATAATATTCATTATTCAAATGACTTTAGAAATCTCATTATATAACTAGATACTCTGCCATAAAATTTTTTAATACTAAATTATGTGATTTGATGAGTATTGTCAATGTAAGCAGTAGGAACGTAGCTTAACAAATGCATTAGTGAAACATGTAAGTAGTATTGTTACGACAAGTTTTCAACAAATGAACGTAACGTAACATGAAAAACTAGTGAAATGTGCATGTATAATACTATTTAGAAATGACTAGTTTAAACAAATAACATTTTTTCCCTCGTCTCAAGAAATTATTTATTTGAAGTTAGAGATGAGAAGAAGACAAAAGGGACAGACCTATGATTAATTAAGTGCACAATTTTCAGCATTACAAAACTCATAATGTACTTCCAACCTTTAGTATTATGCTCATTACGGTGTTGTGCAGTTCTACTGTGAAATGATATTTGTTCTTTAGGCTCAAATTTTAGGCTTGTCATAATAATATAGGTAAATAGATTACTACTCCTCCGTAGATGCCAGTTGGTTTATTAAATCTATTAAATTTTGCATATGTTCGGGTCGGGCCGGGCCAAAATTCGGGCCTTGAGGTCGACCCAAACCCGGCCCAATTATTTGATTCGAGCCATGGGCTTCTGGCCGTGGGCTTTTCTGGCCAAAATTCAAGGCCCAAGCCCGATGAAAAATCGGGTTGCGCCGGGTCGGGCTAGCGGGCCTGGGCCATTTGATCAGCTCTAGGACTAAATACCCATTATTATAAAATCGGGGGTGTTACAACTCAAATATCGCCCGCGCCTAAGCCCGCCATCATGAGTCCAGCAAGAAAGTATCGACAAACATACACGTACAACCACTACCCACCATACGTTGGAAATATCGTATGGATCACAATAGTTTATAAAAACATTATAACACACGGTCAGTCAACATATACATAATCAATTATAATCGATGTCGTAATACAATCATTACACATATTCGGTGCCATCAAGTAGCGCACCCAAACCACAAACCGCGGTGCCATCAACTAGCAAATTTGATATCGGTATATAAACCTATTTAGTCTTCTCAAAATACATTTAATAAATTACATCTTTAGTCTTCTCAAAATACATTTAATAAATTACATCTTTAGTCTTCTCAAAATACATTTAATAAATTACAAAATATAAACCTATTTACATTCTAATTTAAAAACATAATTTAATGAAAAATAAAATAGAGATTCGAGAACTCAAAATTACATCAAAGATCATGTTTCCATCATTACGAAAACATGATCAACTAAGGCCACACTAGGTAATACAAATTACAACCGATTGCAAAAATACGTAAATTAAACCATTCAACCATTCATTCAACAAGATAAAATGCATCAACTATAAATTAAACATTCAAGACATAATTCTTTAATTATGAAGAGTAATTTATCCAAACCACCTTTTAAAATGATCAAATTTATGTGATAATTCCTTAATTAATCACAATAATCCCAACCAAACATAATCCAATTTTAATTCATATTCTTTAACATGAATTAATACAACATTATTTTAAACCTCTTTAAAATAATTGGGTATCCAATTATCGTGAACTTCTTCACAACAATAAACAAAACATTCTCATCATAATGAATAATAACAAAAAAAAAAATTCGGCCAAAATTAAAAAAAAAAACCGAAATAGTTTTTTTTTTTTTTAAAATATATAATTTAATTTGATGTTACTAATATTTTCAAGATCGGTACAAATTATCAACATCTAAACATTATTAAACATCGATACAAACTAGATGATTCAATTTAACAATTTAAAATAAATATCTAAAACAATGAATACCGAAAAATATATAGCAATGAACATTCAAATCGATTTCCATTTACATTTTAATTTAATCCTTATTAAATCAAAACAACTACAAATTCATCATGTTATCGTCTTAACTATTTAAAACAACAATTATAATGAATCAAAATGGAAAAACAAGGGAAAATTTTTTTTTATGCGTATGAACAGTACTGACGAATTTTTTTTTTTTTTTTTTTTTTTTTTTTTTCCTCGGCAGAAATCAAAAAACAAAAAAATAATGATTCTAATCTTATATTTCATCAATTATGAAAACATATAAAATAATTTCGTAGCCCTTTGCTCTGATACCACTTTTAGGAAATATCGGTATATTTCGTCAATAATTTACGGATTATATTGAAACTATAGTATATGAATTACGAGTCATAAATGAATTGCATAATATAAAATTATAATGAATCTAGAATTAACCTTTGGTCCTAGCAAATTTGGCCAATGAACAATATCGTAATCGATATTCTCCTAATTGTTGCACCCAAGATGCTCCGAGATATGCCTTGCTTGTGCTAGAATTTTAGAGAAAAGTTACTGCTAATTTTTCTTTTTGTGTGATGATGAATGATAGAGAGAATTCAAGAGAAAAATCGGAATTTTTCTTTGTTGCACTTCATCTGTTTCGGCTGTGTGGCTCTCTTAGGTCAAGGAGGAGTCTCTCCTCTTTTTACTACTCTTGTTATTAGGGTTTCTGACCTAGTAACAATAATAGAATAATACGAGATCTTTTCTCTTATTATTTATCTCTAAATAACCGAAAAATAAGAGAAGATAAAGACTATTTTTTCTTTCCTTTTTCGGTTATATTAGCATGTAATATAATATATATGTGAACTATAAATATCCGCATATTTATAATTTGCTAATTAAATATAACATATTATGTTTAATTACGAATTAACATTTTAATTCGTTTAAGCTTACATTATATACATTGATTAAATATAACGGTTTATATTCAATTACGAATTACATTTAATTCATCTCAGCTAATATTATTTAATCGTTATTAAATAATCGTATCATCATTACATTGACTAACCTTTTAGTCATATACATCGACTAACCTTTTAGTCATATAATAAGGCATCAATATGATTATATTATTCATATAATACACATCTCTCAGACCACATCCTTAGGTGGGACTTGGTTAGGGAACAGTTGATCACGCCATTAAAATGACATAACGTCAAACTCCTAGCAGCCAACCGTTATCGATAAACGTTAATCAACTGATAAGAATACTAAGTATACCCTGTGAACCTGTAAGAGATTTATTCATGTTATCACACTAACTGTGGAGGACACTAGCTCCAACAATCATTACACATATTCGGTGCCATCAAGTACCGCACCCAAACCACAAACCGCGGTGCCATCAACTAGCACACCGTCGTGTCCAGGGCACACCGTAGACATAATGGGCCTTACAGCAGCAGGCTACCCCCAGACCCAAGTCATAACTACGTGAACCGTCTCTTCCATTATGGCCATGAAGAGCGGCCTTCAGAGTCTATGAAGCTGGTTCTGACAACCGCTCCATATAAACAACCACACCACACCAGACACCAATACAATTTACAACACAATCAATCTTCCAAATTTCAATCAACATGTCACAACCATATCACAATACACATCTAAGAATCAATCACATATACATTAACTGAGTAGGTATCACCTACCTTGTAGAATTCTAAGTAATCATTGCCAAATAGCACTCTAATCTCATGAAGTACCAACAAAGAAGTCCGATTACTCAAACAAGCATAATCAACAATTAGAGAAGAGAAATTGGCATTTCATCGAACACCTTACCTACATTAAAAATAATAGTACAATCACTATATATTCTATCAATACTCGACTCATAAATTAATATTAACTCTCAACTAATAATCTACAACATTTTCTCCCAATTTCTAGGTCAAGCAACATCAATTTGATCAACTATATCCATTTTCCCCAATTCTTTCTCTATCAACAATAATCTAGATCACGATAATCATAATAATCTAATCTCAACAACATATGATAATCAAACAACCCTTATCTCGTTGTACTAATTAATCAAATGATAATTCCATGCTAATTACTCATAACCCTAACTCAATAACATAATAAGATAAAATCATAAGATTAATGATGAGGATTACTTACAAAGCTTTAGAAAGATAGATCAAGATCTAGAATAGAGAATCCGCCAAAATTCGAAGGATGCTTAAGTAAAAAACTAGAAAGTTATGAGAGAGATACTAGGGTTTTGGTGAGGTTTTGAGTTACTAGTTAAGGTTCATGAGGAAACATGAAAGAGAAAATCATTTTATATAGGCACGAGTAAAAGGCCCACGTAGAGAATAAAATATCAAAACAGCCGACACTACACCTACTCGACCGTGTGCAAACAAACAACGTCCTTATCAAACTGCCCACTAGACCGAGTCCACCACACTTGACTGATGAGCTACCCTACTCGATCGAGTAACACACATACACGGCTGAATGCCCTAAACAGTCGACATAGTAATACATGAAGTATTACAATCTCGCCCCCACTCTCTTAAAGAGAACTTCATCCTAGAAATTCACGCCCTCACCGCTACCAAGCGGTTAGGACCAACAAAACCAAAGGCAATGACAAATACATAAGGCACCTTCCAAAAACAACACGCAATCTAACATAACTCGATAATGCTTCATAAACCCAAGGACAACACCCACAATCCATACAAGAATACCAAACTCTAATAGAAAATTTTACCAACACTCTTCTTTGAATACTATAGAAACCATTCACCAATGTCATCAAAAACCAAAACATCTCCAGCACATTCCTTAATATTGCGCCAAATTGATTATACTAACCCAACCAATTTACCATTGATGTCAACACACTAAAGCCACTATGAAGCACCTACAACATTACATAGCACCCATATCAACACATCTAATAAAATTCCATAGAACTAGCACCAATATATCAGTATTACCGCCCTACCAACATGCCGGTGTCTAACCAATCCTCCAATACCACAACTCATTATACCTACCATAACAAAATATCACAATCTACCTCCCTTAAAATGAACTTCATCCTCGAAGTGCGCTCATACTCAATTATTTGACATTATTATCACCATCCATGCCTACTACCATACCTAATTAGGTCCAATTCATTCACATATTCCAAAACCGATCTTCACCAAATAACTAGTACTACAAATCAACATCCAAGCCTACAAGTATACCTCAATATTGCAACCAAACAACACATCACTTAATTTAACGACCAATCGCAATATACTCTAAATATTCCATGCATAAAGATACCACCGCCTTGCGACAACCTACTCTCCTAAAACAGATGCTATTCCTTTTAACCCAATTCATCATTAATCCTTTATCAATTTCCCTCATAGCTATTATCCCTCTTACCAAGATCGATTATCACTCTACACCAATACCGCAAATTATACCTCAATCCCAACAACCAATTCAATCGTTCCTAACACCGCCTATAATCACCAGAAAATCCTCAACACAAAGCACTAGGTCAATCCTTATCATAAGTCATAACCATACCACAACATTCTTCTGAATTCCCGCGCTTAACGAGATCACATAGCACTCGAACTAAGAATCTTTATCCATTTAAGTGATCGCCATCATTCCTCTTCACCGCTATCAAACTCATCCACATAAAAATGGTACTCATCTCACACAACCGACAACTCAACAATTTCTCCAATCCATTAAATCAATTCATCCCAAAATACATTCGACATAATCTCGACAATTACGCCTCATCACAAGGCCTCAAGGAAGATAACAACATATCAATTACAACTAATATTCAAGACCAAATAAATTCTACGCTAAGTTCAACAAGGCAAAGCTCACAAAACGACCATAATATAAAGTACGACATCTTCCCATATGCCCTAGCAAAGAATAACTTGAGTTCTTGGAACTCGACCCGTTAGCTAACTTTATGAAACCCGCAGAATTGCATGATCATTACACTAGGCCACCACACAACTAACTCTATCGTACGAACCAAATGGCAAAACCAACCATGACCATGACATCCTCATCCTTTATACACAAGCTGCCTGTAACACCCCAGATTTTATAATAATGAGTAATTTACTGAAGTCGTAAATTTTATAAATTCGTCTTTTACTTTTATTGGTTAAAATATTTTAAGTCGATAATTTATGATTTCGTGTCTGTAAATTAATGCTAAATAGAATTTAGTTTAGTTGGGTAGAAACCGTCGCAATTCAGTCCGTTATGAGTTCATAATCGGATTCTACGCGAAAATCCAAGTGAGTTGACCCAATATGAAATTTGGGCCTTCTATTATTCATCTTCTCAAAAACACCCACTTATCCCTCCATCTTCCCTCTTATTTTTTAGCAACATATTATTATCTTCTTTTCTTTTCTCAACACAAAACACCATCAAAACTCTATAACTTTATAAACTTAAGACGGATGTCATTAATCCGTCTCTCAACGAAACTTGACGGTTTTTACATTAATCTTCTCCTCTCATCTTCCTCTTCCTTTTCAAAACATAAAATATCTATTTCCTCCAACTTTTTATAAAACCCATATTCTAGATTAACTTAAGACGAGCATAACTTCTTCGTTTCTTAACCAAATTCAATTCCGTTTAATGTTTCGGAATCCTCTCACCATCCTCTTTCTTTATAGCCAATAAAAGATCGAAACTTTTAACCTTCTTTTAAGACCAATTTTCCAAAATCTCGGTTCTACCTTCTAGTTTTGTTATTTGACAGAGAAGGATGTGTTTTGAAGGTTTTGGGTCAAGGAATTCGTGTGGGTTTATAGTTAGATTGGGAATCGAAGATTTGAATTGCTAATCGAGGTAACGTAGACGGGTTACTTGTTGTCACATATTATGTGTTTATGTGTTTAGGATAGATTTTCACTTAAGATATGAATTAATTATGTTATATTAGCATGATTATATGTTTACTACTTAATTGTGTGTTGGAGTTTATCTCATATCCTTTATTTGTGGAAATTTATGTTAATTTTATTGAATCCATCAAATTATTGGTTAAACGCATGCTTAATATTATAAATATAGTCTCAAGATGCTTTAAATAATGGAATGTAATGATTTGGTACTCATATGTTGCATCTAATGTGGTCGGATGATGATTAGTGTTGGTAAAAATGATTGGGTGAAATTGTGTATTCTGTTAGTGTGTGTTGAATATTTTTGACTATGAGGTTCTTGGTGAGTGGCGTGATATGCCCATGGGTGATTGAGCTAGTGTCCTCTCCAATTGAGTACGTGATAACATGATATAAGCCACTTACAGTGCACAGGGTATACTATTGTTTCTACTCAGGTTGATTAACGTTTTATCGAGAACGGAGTTGGCTTGCTAGGAGTTTTGACTGTTATTGTCCTTTTAATGGCTGTGATCAACGGGTGCCCTAAAAAGCACACGAATGGTTTCTGGAAGCATGTGATTTAATGATTAATTATAGCCTATTGATGGCCTTATTATATGACGAAAGGTTAGTACGATGTAATGACTAAAAGTTTAGTCAATGTATGATGATACATTAGTTTAATACGATGAACTAATATTTGCGAGACGAATTAATGTAATTGCGTAATTGAATATAAAAACCGTTATATTGTAATCAATCTATATATATAAGCTTAAACGAATTAAAATGTTAATTCGTAATTAAACATAATATGTTATATTTAATTAGCAAATTATAAATATACGGATATTTATAGTTGACGTATATATTATATTACATGCTAATATAACCGAAAAAGGAAAGAAAAAAATAGTCTTTTCTTCTCTTAATTTTTCGGTTAATAGGAGATAAAAATAAGGGAAAAAGATCTCCTATTATTCTCTTATGGCAACTAGGGCAAAACCCTAATAAGAAGAGTAGTAAAAAAGAGGAGAGACTCCTCCCACTACAAAATAAAGTTCGAGTTGCGACGGATTATTCCGTCGCTAGATAGGGAATTTCCGTCGCTAAAGACTGATTTGCGACGGATTTGCGACGGATAGTGTCCGTCGCTTATTTTCGTCGCAAACAGTAGTAATTGCGACGGATTATTCCGTCGCAGAGATTTGCGACGGATAGTCAAGCCTTTGCGACGGAGTCGCCGTCGCAAAAGTTGACTGACTTGAATTGGGGTCAAACAGAAAGTCAACTGTTGCGACGGAATTTCCGTCGCAAAGTGTTAACATTCCGTCGCAAAAGTTGACTGAACGTTTGACAAGTCAAACATAAAATCAACGTTTGCGACGGAATTTCCGTCGCAACAGTTTGACTTTCCGTCGCAATTATTGACTTTGTGTTTGACTTGGCTGTAAGTCAGTCAATGTTTGCGACGGAATTTCCGTCGCAATAAAGCCTGTATTTTCCAGCATCCGCCTGTTTCCTGCATCCCCTTATACGCGTTAAAACGACAAAAAACCTGCAAATTACAGAAGTTTTCCAGCAGTTACGCGTCCAACAAAGTTACTAATGTAACACAAAACCGAACAAAGTTTTGATTTTATATCATAAAAGTAATTAAAGTCTTACAAATAAAAGGTTCAAAGTACCAAATAGTTAACTAATCACTCAAGTCAGTGGAGTGATTGGAGGGAAAGGAGGGAAAGGGGTGAATGGGTTGGACCTAGCATTATCGCCCCTATCATCATCAAAGTCGTCTCGACCCTGGTTAGGACCTCCAGTTCTGCAGTTTTGAGTAGAATTTCTTGCAACCTGACTCAAGTACTCTTCTATAGCTGCAATCCTTTTAGCCTGCTCGTCGCGCTCTTGTCTAAGTGCAGCATTCTCCTTTGACAGCTTAGTAGCGAAACTTGGGGTGCCCTGAGTCGGGTTTGAGGTAGCAACAGGGTGCCTATGATGGTCAAACAAATGCTTCGCCGCTGGTCCCAATCCGTAGCATCTTCCTTTCTCGTCAAATCCAGTCTCCTCATAATAGATCTCATTATCGTCGATGTTTTCGACTCCTTGAGTTTGAAGCTCAGACTTCTTTGATATGATCTTATTCTGCATCACAAACAAGTTCAGAATTAGTAATTGTCATTTAAATTAAGTAGTTAATGTAATTAAATATATAAATGACAAATTAAACATAAATCACTTAACAAAAAAATGCATAACTTACATAGAGTTGAGCTGGTTTTTTTGATAACCATCCACGGAACGGGTGCTTCTTTGTCTTCTCTAAGACTTGCACCGCATTTGGGATACCAGTTGAAGATTTATCGACCTACAATTTAAATACTTGTTAGTATAACATATATATAAGTATTAATTTATAATTAGATAAATAAATAAAAAATGAAAGAAGTTTTAGATTTACCATTTCGTCCATAATTCTCAAGGTGTTTTTTCTACCCATAATGTGAGTAGGCAACGCCTTTCCCTTCTCTTCACATCCCGATCTACGATTAGCCGCGCCAGATTGAGATCTCACAACGAAACCAGGATCTTCGACAGGCCTCTTCTTAAGCTTTCTAAACAAGTCCAAAGGAATCCAACTCGGCCTGTGCTCCTCGTCTTTCTGCGAGGCTCGGTAGATCATATGACGTAAACGGGTCTTCATGGCGTCTTCCCAAGATTTCCTTACCATATCTGTATGGCGAGGATCGAAAGAAACCTTTTGCTGTCATCATTAAAAACATAAAGTTAGGAAAATATTAAGTGAATAAATAAAAAAATAAAAAATCAATAACAAAGATAAATTGAGAAAAACAAATTTAAATAGATATAATTATAATATTTTAAATAATTATACCTCAAACCAGTTCCACCAAGACGACCGCAAATTATTTGACGCCTCTTTCCAACATGGCGCATGCTCCTTGTACCCGCAGATTATGGTCTCCGAGATCAGTTTAACCACATCTGCGTCACTGAACCTGAAATTAATAATCATAGTTAAATACATACATTATATATAAATATTATGATTTTTGAATAATCATAATTATGATTAAACAGTTAAAGTAAAAGTGAACTAGTCTTACCATACACCTGTTTCCTCATCCGGATCGAGGCGGACTCTGCGAGTAGTAGTCTCCACCTGTGGCGGTGGCACGTTCCTGTCATTCACTCGTTCATTCTCATCCTCCTGCCCTCTGTTTCCTACATTACTAGTACTACCTCTTCTTCGTCCTCCCGCCATATAGAGAAAAACTAAACTATTCAAAGTTGTCATGAATTAACAAACATGTATGTACAATTAAATGACAAGAAACTATATATTGGTATTAATAAATAATAAAAACTATAAATTGTTTTACAAACGACCACACATATAGAAAAAGTAGTTTCAACTAATATAAGAATTAGAAATAATCTTATTCATCATCACTACTTAAATATTGGTTTTCGGAAATGTTGTATTTAAAAAGGGAGTCTATAAAATCTTCTTCTTCCTCTTTATCTTCCTCTTTATCTTCTGCTCCGTCTTCCTTCCGCTTCTGCTCATCCTCCTTCTCCTCCTCTTCTACCTTCTCCTCATTATTGTCCTCTACTTGAGCTTCTTCTTCCTCCTCCTCTATAATTTCATTATCATCTGCCACTTCAATTATTGATAGTAGTGTCTCACTACTAATAACATCTTCTTGAAACGCAGATTCGACAATAGGTGCATCAACATGCGATCTGGCTTTAGTTTTGAATACTGCTGACCACTTATCTTTATCTCTTTTGATATTTGGATATGAAGTATAATAAACTTGTTCAACTTGATAAGCCAACACAAATGGATCATATTTCGGAAATTTTCTGCTTCGATTAACATCCACAAGTTTATAATCCTTATGTATTTGCATTCCTTTTTCAGAATTATCTATCCAATCACATTTGAATAAAATAACATTATATGTGCTTTTTTCGCCTGTGTACGACAATTCAACAACTTCGTTGAGTGTTCCATAGTAGTCAGCTCCCTCAGTCGAACTTACACATACTCCATTATTAAGTGTAGATTTTTCCAAATCTAACCCATCTTTGAAAGTGCGAAATTTGTATCCGTTAATGAAATAACGTTTCCATGTTCGCACCCTTTTCGAAGGACCTTGTGCTAAGGCTATGAGAACTGGATCTTTTAAGTTGTTTACCTATCATTGTTAAATTATTAACATATTATAATACCTTCAGGTATTAAAAAAAAATTGAAAAAAAAGAGTAATCTGGTGTTAGTATGTAGTATGTACTTACTTGTCCTCTAAACCATTGGGGAAATCTTGTGTCAAATTTGTTCCAAATATCCTCGGCTGTGAGAAATTGGGGATATTCTGTTTTGATATAATTTTCAAACATCCTATATATTCATTATAAAAAATGTCGAATTAAGTAATAGTTTTTACATGCATATTATTATAATTAATTATTAATAATTAAAGTTTCAAAGGACGATTTTTTTACTTACACTTCGTTATGCTTCAATTCTTCTAAATCACAGTTAGATAAAACATATAAGTGTGCACGCTCATATTCGTTGTCTTCTAAAAATCTTTCACGACACTTTCCAGAACAAATTCCCCCGTGATCTTGAAAAATCTCGGGTAAGGTAGAATACGTAGGCTCTTTCGAGCGTACGTCGAGATACTTGGCTTTTGTGTCCACGTTCTCTTCAAAATAAAAGGAACAGAAATTGGCAATTTCTTCAAGCAAATACGCGTTGCATATAGAACCTTCAACACGCGCTTTATTTCCAATCTTTTTTTTCAAATGATTTAAGAACCTATAAAAAACTTGGATAAGATAGACTGAAATAATTAAAGTTAAAATTGGATAATTGTGGAATTAATTACCTCTCAAAAGGATACATCCACCTATATTGCACTGGACCACCCATTTTCAGTTCATACGGCAAATGAATTGGTAAATGCTCCATTGAGTTAAAAAAAGATGGTGGAAATATCTTCTCTAACTTGCAAATGATTTCGGCAATGTTGTTCTCGAGAGTAGTTATTTTTTCAACTTGTATCGATGAAGTACACAAATCTCTGAAAAATTGGCTAAGCTCAGTTATAGCATTCCACTCATTCTTCGGAAGAAGGTGCCTTAAAGCCACTGGAAGTAAACGCTCCATAAACACGTGACAATCATGACTTTTCAATCCATGTAGTTTCAACTCGTGTTTATCAACACATCTACTCAGATCTGAAGCATAACCGTCCGGAAATCTCAAATTGGATATCCAATCACACAACACCTTCTTTTGTTCTTTATTCAAAATGAATGAATCCATTTTTCGCTGTTTAGAACAAACGGTCAACATGTCCTCTTGTGCTTGTGGGGTAAACTTTGTCTTGTTTTTCACATTCATCACCGTGTGAATCAGTTGCTCGAAAACGTTTTTCTCGATATGCATTACATCAAGGTTATGACGAATTAATAGTGTTCTCCAATAAGGAAGTTCCCAAAAAATGCTTTGTTTCCACCACCCAACTCGAGAAACTTTTAACGAGTCCAATTCAGCTTTACTTGCATCCACAACTTTGGGAAAATGCTTCACACAATCCCACACTTCTTCACCCGTTAATCTCGTAGCAGCAAAATCTTTCTCAACTCGTCCTTTTCGAAAATTAACTTTATCTTTGCGGAAAACATGATCAGGTTGTAAAAACTGTCTATGACAATCAAACCAACTCCATTTTTTACTTTTATAAAGCCAAAACGACTTAGTCTCCTTCTCCATACAATATGGACACGCATGTTCACCAGCAGTTGACCAACCCGATAACATGCCGTAAGCAGGAAAGTCATTGATAGTCCATAATAGTACGGCTCTAAGATCAAAGTTCTGCTTTCTAGAGACGTCGTATGTGTACAACCCTGTCTCCCACAACTGCTTCAACTCGCGAATTAACGGTTGTAAATAAACGTCAAGAAATTTTTTGGGACTGTTCGGACCGGGTATAAGTAATGATAGAAACATAAACTGTCTTTTCATACATAGCCAGGGTGGTAAATTGTATGGAGTTAGCATTACCGGCCAGCAGGAGTACGACTTTCCGTATTGACCGAAAGGTGCGAAACCATCAGTACAAAGACCAAGTCGAACATTTCGAGGCTCACTTGCAAAAGAAGGATGAATGCGATCAAAATGTTTCCAAGCCTCGCCGTCACTTGGATGAGACATTATCCCGCTGACACGTGGATTTTCATGATGCCACCGCATCTCTGCCGCAATTAGTTTTGTGGCATAAAGTCGTTGCAAACGCGGTCCTATTGGGAAATAAGTTAAAATATTTTTCCCAACCCTTTTGCCATTTGCATTCTTTTGTTTTTTATATCGATCTCTACCACATTTTCTACACTTATCGAGAAGACTATCATCATCCCAAAACAACATACATCCTATTTCACACGCATCTATCTTTTCATAAGGCAGTTGAAGAGCTTTAAGAATATTTTTGGTTTCATAGAAGTTACGCGTCATAACATGATTTTCAGGAATAATGTCCCCTATAAATGACGCGATACCATCTACACATTTGTGGGGTAAATTGTATTCACATTTCAAAGTTACCAACCGGGAAGCTGACTGCAACAGAGAGATACGACTCCCCTCATACACCGGTTTATTGGCATGTTCCAACATTTTGAAAAAGGCTAGTACATTAGGATTTGGAGATTCATCAACCACTTCGGCGTCAACATTTTCCATTATAATTTCATTAATGTTGTCGCGCAACGCATCCTCCACCATATCCCTATAGGGATTGTCAGACCTCTCCTCAACGGGAAAATTTTCACCATGGCACACCCAATCATAATAGTCATCACAAAAGCCCCAAAGCCCTAGGTGTTTTCGTACTTCTTGTTCGACTAAAAATTTGCGATTTCTACACTTTACACATGGGCACCTAATTTCCTTACATCTACCGTAATCTTCTTGATTCTTAACATAATTAATGAATTCATTAACGCCCTTTACAAACTCCTGCCTTAATTTTTTATTACAATCCAATCTTTCATACATCCATGCCCGTTGTACTCTTTTCATTTCAAATCTACATACACGTTTATAATTATTATTATCGACTTAAATAAATATTCAAAACAATAACAACAAGAACTAAAAGTTTACTAATAGCAACAATAACAACAATAACTACTAATAATAGTAACAATAACTCCTATTACACAAACAAACAACAAACAACAAACAACAAACAACAAACAACAAACAACCTCCAACCTCCAACCTCCAACCTCCAACCTCCAACAACAACAACAACAACAACAACAACAACAACAACATCTTCCACCTGCAAAAAAAAAGTAATATTCGAGTTCATGGGGTCCTTATCTCTCCAACCTAAACCCATCTTTGAATCTTTCATACCATTAGTAAATACTAATCATTTAATTAATTGTTATGAGACGAAAATTCGGCAGCAATTCCCTACAGTTCTCCAAATACACAATGTTGAATGACTTGTCACTCTCCATATGTATTCAGAGAACATTAAAGGAACTGTCAACCAAACTTAATCGTCAAATAACAATTAAAAAAATGATTAGTATTTACCACCTAAATGGCATTAAAGATTCAAAGACAGTCCCAAAACGGGGACTATTCAAGAATTACACCTAATGCGTAATTCTTGAACGGGTACTAAGTCTATCATATATGAACAACATTTCCTTAATAATTGTGACAAAAGTAAAGCACGACAAATGACCGGGACGGAGGGAGTAATAATAATTATCTATATTAATAATTACAACAATTCAAAGGAGGGAGGGTGGCAGTGGGGTGGGGGTGGGGGCGGCGGCAGGGAGGGAGGTGGCGGCGGCAGGGAGGGGGTGGCGGCAGCAGGGAGGGGGTGGCGGCGGCAGGCAAGGGGAGGGGGTGTTAGATCTGAAAAATCAAATTAAGAAGAGGGAGAGAGATAGAAAGAGGGGCGTACCAATTGAAGGCTCCGGTGGTGTAGGTGGTGGTTCCGGTGGTGTTTGTGGTGGCTCCGGTGGTCTTGGGTTAGGGTGGCGCCGGTGGGGTCTTAGGTAGAGTTGACGGATTTTGTTTTGATTTATGTATAATGATATACGGGGAAAGACTTCGCTGCCGGTTATATCAAAAAAACCTTGCGACGGAATTTCCGTCGCAAGTCCGTCGCAAATTTTATTATTAAATAATATTTGCGACGGAATTTCCGTCGCAGAAAGAGAATTTCCGTCGCAGATAGAAATGCCACCTGGCTTTGCCAGTTGTGATATTTCAGTCAATTATTTGAATTTGCGACGGAAGTTCCGTCGCAAAATCCGTCGCAATCTTACAAATTGCGACGGAACTTCCGTCGCAGTGGTTCCCGCCATGTTATTTTTCTAGGCGCCATGGCTGGAAACTCTGCTACGGAATATCCGTCGCAATTCTGTCGCAAGATGCTATTTCCGTCGCAGGATCCGTCGCAAAGGTTTGTTTTCTACGGAATTCGTGTCCGTCGCAAATATTCCGTCGCTAATGAAATACTTTTTTGTAGTGCATCCTTCTACTACCCTAGTGGAACGGCCGGACAGAGGAGAAGAATAAAAAGAAAAATTCTGATTTTTCTCTCAAATTCTCTCTATCATTCATCATCACAAAAGAAAAATTAGCAGTAACTTTTCTCTAAAATTCTAGCACAAGCAAGGCATATCTCGGAGCATCTTGGGTGCAACAATTAGGAGAATATCGATTTCGATATTGTTCATAGGCCAAATTTGCTAGGATCAAAGGTTAATTCTAAATTCCTATAATTTTATCTTATGTAATTCATTTATGACTCGTAATTCATATACTATAGTTTCGTTATAATCCGTAATTTAATGACGACATATACCGATATTTCTAACAAGTTGTATCAGAGACAAGGGCTACGAAATTATTTTATATGTTTTCATAATTGATGAAATATAAGATTAGAATCGTTATTTTTTTTGGTTTTTTTTTTTTATTTCTGCCGAGAAAAATAAAAAAATTTCGGCTGTACTGTTCATCCGTATAAAATTTTTTTTTTTTTGCCTTGTTTTTCATTTTGATTCATTATAATTGTTGTTTTAAATAGTTAAGACGATAACATGATGAATTTGTAGTTGTTTTGATTTAATAAGGATTAAATTAAAATGTAAATGGAAATCGATTTGTATGTTCATCGCTATATATTTTCGGTATTCATTGATTTAAATATTCATTTTAAATTGTTAAATTGAATCATCTAGTTTGTATCGATGTTTAATAATGATTAGATGTTGATATTTTGTACCGATCTTGAAATATTAGTAACATCAAATTTTTTTTAAAGAAAAAAAAAAGTTTCGGTTTTTTTTTATTTTTGATCGAAAGTTTTTTTTATTCATTATAATGATAATGTTTCGTTTATTGTTGTGAAGAAGTCCACAATAATTGGATCCCAAATTATTTTAAAGAGGTTTAAAATAATGTTGTATTAATTCATGTTAAATAATATGAATTAAAATTCGATTATGTTTGGTTGGGGTTATTGTGATTAATTAAGGAATTGTCACATAATTTTGATCATTTTAAAAGGTGGTTTGGATAAATTACTCTTCATAATTAAAGAATTATGTCTTGAATGATTAATTTATAGTTGATGCATTTAATCTTGTTGAATGAATGGCTGAATGGTTTAATTTACGTATTTTTGCAATCGGTTGTAATTTGTATTACCTAGTGTGGCCTTAGTTGATCATGTTTTCGTAATGATGGAAACATGATCTTTGATGTAATTTTGAGATCTCGAATCTCCATTTTATGTTCCATTAAATTATGTTTTTTAAATTAGAATGTAAATAGGTTTATATTTTGTAATTTATTAAATGTATTTTGAGAAGACTAAAGATGGAGATCGGATTGCTCACTCCTGCTACATGGACCAAGATGGAACATCAAGACAAGCTTCTCGGGTCCAAATGGGTTGGATTCTAAAGTTGTATTTTTGTTCATTTTGGTAGATAGGCCACACTAGGACTTTGTAATATTTTTATGTATTTTTCCGTTCTTGTTGCTTTTTCATCACATGATAGTTAGTGCATCATTTTTCGCCTAAACCAAACCACCTACTACTAGAATGTATGAAAATTGACTCATATAGTTTGAATGTTATTTATCATGTACATAAAGATGTCACTCGAATTTAAGCCATCATTTTAGTTTATTCATCCTCGCATGCTAGATAGTAGTTCACTTAAAATTGAATTAAAATAAAATTGATGGGATTTTCCTCTAAACCTAAAACTGAGACTAGTCTTTATAGGCCAAACTACTATGAATCCCTACTTCGTCGGTAGGCATATAGGACCTTACTCTCCATATGACCCCTTCTACGTTGGGTAAGTAGTGTGTGTTGACTTATTTTATCTTAACATTATAGTCCGAAGAGTTTCTCGTGATTATGATGGACTAAAGATAGAATTTACAGAAATTTATCGACCAAGAATTCTAAAGGTAGAATTAGCCAAGAGGTTGGCTTATCAATTTAAAGATAATTGAGTCTTGGGATCATTTATATAATTCTTGAGGGAGGTCAATTGTATAAATGCTCGAGTCTTTGCATTAAAACAAATTTTGCACTAGACTTAAATTCAAATCGATGAGTATGCTTATTATGTTTTTTCTTCTTTTTCAGTGTAGAACTCGTTTACATTGATAATACTGCATATAACAAATGGCTGGAAATACTGATATCCCTATGCCAAGTGTCACGCTCGCGCGCGAATCTTGGCTTAAAGCTTTTATGGACAACATGAATCAGTCCACGCGACTGAAGAATGACGGGTCCAACTTTGCGGACTGGGAGGCGGCATTACGGAATGCTGCCATTGCTGACGGTAAGCTCAAGTACTTGACTGAGCCAATACCGCCAAACCCAGGCCCCAATGCGAGAGCTAACGAGACACTTGAATATAGTGACTTCGTTATGGAAGCGGGTGCGATAAAGAACGTACTCATCTTTGCAATGGAAAGCAATTTGCAAAGACGCTTCATTGCCCAAGGTGCAAACAAGATTTTCACCACGCTCACTAACGAATTCTCAAAAGCACCGAGGATCGTTACTTATGAGCATACCTGTCGCTTCTTTGAGGCGAAACTCTAGAAGGGCCAACCGGTTAGCCCACACATTCTTGATATGATTGAGAATGTCGAGAAACTGGAGGCACTTGATTGCAAAAACAGTGAGAGCATAGTCATTGACCGTGTGCTTCATTCACTTCATGATGGTTTTGCCCTTTTCAGGGCAAATTATTATATGAATGATATGAAGAAAAGTCTTCATCAGCTACACTTACTTCTCGTACAGACCGAGAATGATATGAAATTGAGTGGGAGCATGAAGTAAGATGTTCTCATGTTTTCAAACAAGGGCAAAGGTAAGGGCAAGGCTCATGGCGACCTAGCTGTAGGAAAGCCAAACTTTAAAAAGTCGGGAAACGGCAAGAGTGGGCCTGGTGAGACCAGTGGCTCACAAGGCAAGGCAAAGAGCAAGGACAGTAACATGGAGTGCCACCATTGCCACAAGACTGGGCATTGGAGGAGGAATTGTCCCGTGTACCGTGAGGACATAAAAGCAGGCCGCGTCACTCCTGTTGGTATGTCATCTTTTATTCATATGATTGAGATTAACCATGCAAGTTTCGGAACTTGGGTACTTGATACAGGTTGTGGTTCTCATCTGTGTAATCATTTGCAGGGCCTAAGAAACATCACACCTCTCGCAAAGGGTGATGTGGACCTGCGAGTGGGGAATGGAGCAAGAGTTGCTGCAGTTTCAGTGGGAACATATGTAATCCAACTCCCGAGTGGTTTTGAGTTATATTTATATAACTGTTGCTATGTACCCAGTTTATCTAAGAACATTATTTCTGTTTCCGTACTAGATAAAGACGGTTTTTCATTTTCAATAAAAGACAATAGCTGTATTTTCTCTTTTAATGAAATGATTTATGGCAAAGCAGTTTCCATGAATGGAATTTATATCTTAGATCAAACCACAGACATATTGCATGTGAATAATAAGAAATTAAAGGTTGGTGACAAAGATCAAACTTATCTATGGCACTGCCGTATGGGACACATAAATGAGAAACGTGTAAAGAAGCTCATTGACAATGGGACTATCTCCCCATTTGATTACGAATCATTTGGCACGTGTGAATCATGTCTTATCGGTAAAATGACTCGAATTTCCTTCAAAGGTGTTGGAATGCGCGCTAGTGACCTATTAGGACTCATACATACTGATGTATGTGGACCTATGTCAATAAACGCAAGAGACGGCTATAGATATTTTATCACTTTCACGGATGATTTGAGTAGATACGGATATGTCTACTTAATGAAGCATAAAAGTGAGTCCTTTGAAAATTTCAAGGAATACCAGAATAAGGTTGAAAACCAACTGGGAAGAAAGATTAAAGCACTTCGTTCAGATCGTGGTGGCGAATATCTTTCAAATGAGTTTGATCAACACCTTAAAGACGGTGGTGTAGTATTACAGTTAACTCCACCTGGAACACCTCAATTAAATGGTGTGTCTGAACGGAGAAATCGAACATTACTTGATATGGTTCGATCCATGATGAGTCACACGGTAGTACTTGATTCATTATGGGGTTATTCTCTTTTGTCAGCTGCTCTTATACTTAACCGAAGTCCGTCTAAAGCTGTAGACAAGACTCCATATGAGTTATGGAAGGGAAGGGTCCCTAACTTGTCCTTTAATCGGGTCTGGGGCTGCGAGGCTTATGTCAAGTGAAGACACGAGGATAAGCTCGGCCCGCGATCGGTCAAGACATACTTTATTGGTTATCTAAAAGGAATGTTTGGTCATTACTTCTATTCGCCTACCGAACAACGAGTTTTTGTTGCGGTTAGTGCGAAGTTCTTAGAGAAAGAGTTTCTCGAGAATAAGTCAAGTAATGGAACCTTCGATCTGTCGGAGATTCAAGAACCAACAACCGAGCAACCAATGGAGGAAGAGGTTCCTTCAACTTCTGCTACGGTTAACATCCCTATGGAACCTAGGAGGTCGGGTAGAGTCTCCATTCCTCTAGACAGATACATTGGTATGGTCAAGGAGAATGAGAGAGATAATGTTTTACTCATAGAGAGAAACAAACCCGCTACCTATAAAGGTGCCATGACCTGTTCTAACTCTAAGCTATGGCTTGAAGCCATGCAATCCGAGATGGACTCCATGTATGAGAATGACGTATGGGATCTTGTTGATTTGCCTGATAAGGTACGACCTCTTCAGTGCAAATGGCTTTATAAGATAAAACATTCCATAGAAAAACAACCAGACACCTATAAGGCATGACTAGTGGCAAAAGGTTTCACTCAAGTGCAAGGATTGCATTATGATGAAATTTTTGCACCCGTAGTTATGCTGCGTTCCATTCGGATAATCTTAGCGATTGCCGCTTTTCATGACTATGAAATTTGGCAGATGGATGTGAAAACCGCCTTCTTAAACGGTTATTTGGAGGAGGAATTGTACATGGTACAACCCGAAGGTTTCATTGATCCTAAAAATCCTAAGAAAGTTTGCAAGCTTAAGCGTTCCATTTATGGACTTAAGCAAGCTTCTCGGAGTTGGAATCATCGTTTCGACCAGGTGATAAAAGAGAATGGTTTCACTCGATCGGTCGAGGAACCATGCTTGTATGTCAAGTCGAGTGGGAGTAAGATTGTCTTCTTAATATTGTATGTTGATGACATACTCTTGATTGGGAATGACATCCCTCTCTTATCTTTGGTAAAAGTATGGTTAAAGAACCATTTCCAGATGAAAGATCTGGGTGAGGCACAACGCATATTGGGGATCCGTATCTATAGAGATAGATCACGACGGATGTTATCACTCAGTCAGGAGTCTTATATAGATAAGATTCTTGAGAGGTTCAGCATGACCAACTCCAAGAAGTAGAACCTTCCAATGATTTCTGGGATGCATTTGAGTAAAGCTCAGGCACCCAAGACATCGGAAGAGGTCGAGCGCATGAGTCGTGTTCCTTATGCATCAGTTTTAGGATCGATCATGTATGCCATGATATGCACACGTCCGGACGTGGCATATGCATTGAGTATGACGAGTCGGTACCAAGGCAATCCAGGTGAAACACACTGGATGGCTGTCAAAAACATCCTTAAGTACTTATGAAGGACTAAGGATTGGGTATTGACTTATGGAGGAGATACTGAGCTATGCGCAATCGGTTACGCAGATGCTAGCTTCCAAATAGATCGAGATGACTCGAAATCTCAGTCTGGATTCGTCTTTACTCTTAATGGCGATGCGGTTAGTTGGAACAGCTCCAAACAGAGTGTTATAGCAGATTCTACAACTGAGTCCGAGTACTATGCCACTTCAGAAGCTGCAAAGGAAGCTATATGGATGCGTCAGTTCTTACAAGGACTAACCGTAGTTTCTAGTTCGAATGACCCTATCACCATCTATTGTGATATAGAGGTGCCATCTTCCACCCTAAGGAGCCTAAGTCCAGCAACAAGTCTAGATATGTACTTCGGAAGGCTCACATGATCCGAGATTACGTGGAGCAAAAGGAGATAGTGATTGACATGATTACTTCGGATGACAACATCGCGGACCCTCTCACTAAACTGTTAAAATATGATAAGCATGAAGGGCACGTTATTTACATGGGAATTAAACGTGTTCCTGAGTTGTAGTAGCTGTTTTATGTGAATTAGATAAAGTATCTTTTTCATGCACTATTTATAACATCATCGTATTGTTTCATATTTTGTTTTTCATGTGGATTGTACGACAACATTGAACGCCAGAAAGTGAACTGAATTACATTATAATTGTTTTGGTCCGTAATCGCCTGCATGAGCTGATAACTCTGGCGATAATTATACTGTGAAGTTGATTGATGGTGGGTTCAACGAGCCATAAGTCAAACGGTTGACTGATCGATCATAGATACGAGTTATAAAGATACCTCGTAGGACATCGTGACAACGTTATGGAGTCCTAAATGTTTCAGAATATTCGGTGCCAGGTCGTGGATAGGACATCCATAGTGTTCCTAAGAGTCGATTCTTTTGACTATCGACTGTCTCTTGAGATTAAGGCAGTTTTTGGGAGACTTTGGTTTCTTTCTCATGGTTGACCGTAACAGGAGGCTAAGTAGATTTTTACTGGGTCATTTCATACTGTGCTTGTATCTGCAGTACTCGAGTTGAGGAAAATATCCAACCTTTATCAGGTTTTGTTATTTCTCAGGGCCACTCGAGGAGTTGTAACTGAAATGCATGACCATGCTCGAATAATGATTCGTTTATCAGTTAAGTTACTCTCTAGTCGGGAAAACCACTCTTGATACTGATCGCTTGTAAAATGCGACCTTTGTAAATACTGACTTTGCAAATTGTTTTACATTGAGTGGGAGAAATTTATGGATATGAGAATCACGTTATCGCACATACACTTGTAAGGACAAGTAGGAGATTGTTGGAGCTAGTGTACTCCACAGTTAGTGTGATAACATGAATAAATCTCTTACAGGTTCACAGGGTATACTTTGTATTCTTATCAGTTGAGTAACGTTTATCGATAACGGTTGGCTTGCTAGGAGTTTGACGTTATTGTCATTTTAATGGCGGTGATCAACGGGTCCCTAAAAGTCACACCTAAAGGATGTGTCTGAGAGATGTGATTATATGAATAATATAATCATATTGATGCCTTATTATATGACTAAAAGGTTACTCGATGTATATGACTAAAAGGTTAGTCAATGTAATGATGATACGATTATTTAATAACGATTAAATAATATTAGCTTAGACGAATTAAATGTAATTCGTAATTGAATATAAACCGTTATATTTAATCAATGTATATAATATAAGCTTAAACGAATTAAAATGTTAATTTGTAATTAAACATAATATGTTATATTTAATTAGCAAATTATAAATATACGGATATTTATAGTTGACGTATATATTATATTACATGCTAATATAACCGAAAAAGGAAAGAAAAAAATAGTCTTTTCTTCTCTTAATTTTTCGGTTAATAGGAGATAAAAATAAGGGAAAAAGATCTCCTATTATTCTCTTATGGCAACTAGGTCAAAATCCGTAATTTAATGACGACATATACCGATATTTCTAACATTAGGTGTCCCAGCCGGGTAGCCGGTTGCCGCCCCCTCAACCAGCAACCGGCTGGGAGTCCCCTGATGTGAAATGTTAGTTTATTTTATGCGCGTGTCCCAGCCGGGTAGTTGGCCGCCGCCCCACCAGCTGGGAGTCCCCCTACTTTTTTAAAATTGGGTGTTGGCATGTGAAGGCTGCCCCAGCCGGGTACGTGCCTGCCAGCCACCCTAACCGGCAGTGAGCCCGTGCTTTGTTATTGTTGTTGTTCGGCGTTGGTTTGGTGCCCACCCGGGGACCCGGCCGCCAGTCCCCTTGACCGGCTGGGACATTATGCTACTCTTTTTCTTCTTCTCTTTGAATTGTCTTCATATGTAATGCTTCCCATGGTTTGTTTACCATGTAAACTTACGTAATGACATTTAATATTCATGTTTTGACTATTTAATATTTCACATGCTTTTCTCACATGTTTAGTGACGGTATTAGCATGTTTCCCCCTTGAGTCGGTTTTGACTAAAGTCCTGGACTAAACCTTAATCATTGATTGTTTTGAACTCTCATTTCCCGGCTACACCTTCATACTCGTTAGACTGGAATGTCGGAGCGATGGGGTGTATCCTTGATGCTTTTACGCATTTTTTACTGGGGATATGACGACGTTGTTGGGAGGTGAACGCATGGTGTTGATTGACCCGGTCGTCAAATGTTGTATCCTTGCGAGGTGGTGTCATTTCATGTAGCGTACTTGCTTGTATATGATTCTTGTGCCCTTTCCGCCTCTTTCGTGTAGTTTAGCTGAACTTGGGGTACTCGACGTCCTTTGTGTTGATCGAGTCTTGGATGCGAAATGTTTAACGCATGTCGAATCGGAACATGTTCATTCCGAGAGTCTGGCCAGGTTTAGACTAGAACCGTATTATTATCGTCCTTCTACCCGAAGAAAATGAGTCTTTCGTGTACGAAATGTTTATCGTATACGGTTAAGGGAAATGTTTATCCCGTGGACGTGTGAATATTTCGTGTACGAAATGTTTATCATATACGGCTCAGGGAAATGTTTATCCCGTGGACGTGTGAATCTTTTGTGTACGAAATGTTTATCGTATACGGTTCAGGAAAATGTTTATCCCGTGGATGTGATTGATCATACTTGCTTGTAGAGATGCTACTGCGTGCCATTTACCGTGAGAATGTATATGCTTACATGTGATCATATGATGGATTGTATACTTGGAATTGTTGGATGTCTATGAATGGTTTGTATGTCGAGTCCCAACCTTCTCAAGCATATGTCGCTAATGGTGCGATGCAAGCCCTTAGTGTACATGTGGTTGTAAAGGGGAGTCTTCCCCGAGTCGATGTTGCATGATGATGATATGATGGATGTTTCGCATGCTTATGCAATGTTAATATGAAATGCTCTACTTATAATCGGCATGATATGTATGTTTGCATGATGATACATGTTTCTACTCTTGCTTATGTGCGTTTTGATGTGATATGGCTAGGAGAACCCCGAGTAATTCCCCACTGACTGTGGCATTCATTTTTAATGAATGAACAGGTTGCAGGTTGGTGTTTGCATGGGGTTGTGGCGAGTGAGCTAGCGAGCGTTGTTCTCACATCGATTCACCTTTAGCGTGTAGTTTACATTAGTTTGTTATCTTAATTGTGTTTTATCAAGGGATCAGTGTCCCTTGTATTTATTTAAGATACAATTTGTATAAACAATTTATAAAATTAAGTTTTGGTTTTATAATATAGTGACATTCGCGGTTTTGCTTTTAAAGTTTTTAAAATCTTTTATTTTCCGCTGCAAATCTATGTGTTTACTTTATTGCTAAATCGCGGGGTGTCACACTACCAATACTACATCATAGACTATCGACTCGTGACACGAGTAACGAACTAATATAAACCTAGAATAATTCCAACAGGGAAGCTAGATTCACACACATCACCTACAACATCCTAAGCCACACAATTATAACTCATGACTTACTTCTTGACCGCATCTCTACACTCTCTCTGGAAACGATATACATCAGAGTAAGGTCTGGAAACTCTTATCTTAGCTCCTCATATTCCCTTTCTTACATGGAGACTAACCCCAAAACCTTTTATTTGAAACTACATCCACACTCAGCTATATCACTCATCAAATAATACCATAACCTTTACACAACTTTCTTATCCCAACTTATTAACAACATTGTTTTATCTTCACACTTTTCCTTACCCAAAACAACTCAAAAGATTCTAACATTAACGCCGCAAGGTAGCCACCATATAAATAATGATTTTCTTATAATTCTTATTTTAAAATCAATAGTTCTCATTTTCCTTTGATTCGATGAGAGACTCACCATAAACCAATAATATTATCTAGATATCCATTTATAGTTCTACATCCGAACACTTCAATTCCGAAATTATATCATTCATTATCAAAAGCTACAAACTTAAAAACCAAACTATTTCCATCAACAACCAAAATCCCATAATATTTCATACTAGCCACCGCCTAAATTACTTCCAAAGCCATAACTACTTCCATCAAAATGTTCACAAACATTCTTTTTATCACTAACAATTGCCCATAAAAGATGATCCACCAATATATCTACATATCATATTCCATTTGCATCTGTAACAGTTATCCCAAAATTATATTTCTCCATATATTCCTCCTTTAACTTACTAGCACACCGTCGTTAGAGATGAAAGTGGGCACCTGGGCCATTAGGTCAGCACGCCAAAGCACGGTCCACGACCCACGACCCATTTTAGAACGACACTGAGTTTGCACGGTCCAGCACGACAATACACGCTATGGGTCGTGGGCCGTGCGTGGGCCGAAGTTTGAGAAAAACGACCGTGCGTAGGCCCGGCCGTTAGAAAAAAATTGAGTTAAAGTGGAGGATTTGGTAAGGCACACTGAAGCACGACACGACACGACACGACACGCATGGGCCGTGCCTGGGTCGCCATTTTCATTTGACTGGCACTGCACGGCTCGGCACGAAGCCCACTTTCATGGGCCTAGGTCGTGCCATTTTCATCTCCAAGCACGGTGGGCCGGCACGAGGCACGACCCAATTCCATCTCTAACCATCGTGTTCAAGGTACACCGTAAACACAATGGGCCCTAACGTAGCAGGTCACCCCCAGACCCAGGTCATAACCTCGTGCATTGTCTCTTCCATGGTAAGACCATGAAGAGCAACCTCCAGAGTCTAAGGAGCCGGTTTACTTAACCGCTCCATATAAACAACCACACCATATCAAACACCAATACAATTCACAATACAATCAATCATCCAAACTCTAATCAACATGCTACAACCATATCACAATACACATATAAGAATCAATCACATATACATAACCTTAGTAGCATTCACCTATCTTTTAGCATTCCAAGCAATCATTGCCAAATAACACTCCAATCACCTAAAGTACCAACAATGAAGTCCAAATACTCAACCAAGCACAATCAACAAGTAGAGAAGAGTAATTGACATTTCATCGAACACTTTTCCTACATTAAAAATTATAGTACAATTACTATAAATTCTATCAATACTAGACTCATAAAAATTTATCAACTCTCAACTAATAATCTACAACATTTCCCCTCAATTTCTAGGTCAAGCAATATCAATACTATCAACTATATAAATTTCTCCCAATTCCTCCTCTATCAAAAATAATCTAGGTCAAAAAAATACGTCTTAAGGACAATATGAGAGAGAAAACTAGAGAGAGAAAGTTCTTTCTAGAGGCTCATAGGGTTTTGTGCAAAGGCAAAAACTAATCTGATTTCTCATATTGATCTCTTAAATTCAGTAGTAATAATAATAGAATCTGGTATTAATTCATTAAATAATAATGTATTAATCAATAGTAAGTTCATTTAACTGTTTTCATGAATATTGATAAAATGATGAATGACACGAGAATGGAGGTTTTATATAAGTTGACGGATATCCAATCGCAGGCTGAGGAATCTAGTCAGGGGGTAAACATAACGGATAAGGGGAAGAATGAGTCAGAATGGCAAGTCGTGGGATCGAAGAGGAAGAAGAATGGGACTATGCCATCCCATGCTGGGAAACTACCATCCATAGATGAACACTCAGTTGGGGAACCTAGGAACAAAGGTAATCTTCTTAAGCTTTGTATTCATGATGTGAAGGATGAAATTAATTACTGGAATTCTGCGGTATTTGGGTATGTCATGGGGGCTAACCCTCCGAGAATGGTATTGGAAGGTTATCTAAGAAGGGAATTGAAGAATTATGCTATAAGTTAGATAAGTTTCCTGCCAAATGGTCTGTTCATGGTAAGATTTGAGACTATGGAACATCAAAATTTGGTTTTGGAAAGAGGGATAATGCTATTTGATGGTAAACCTGTGATTTTGAGACCATGGGATCCAGAGGTAAAAATGACTAAAGTTGTAGTAAAAACTGTGCCAATCTGGATTCATTTGGTTGGCTTGGATTTGAAATTTTGGGGAAACTCGTGTTTGGAAAAACTTGCATCGTTGGTAGGAACTTTTGTGCGGATTGCTAACATTACTTTGAGTAAGAATATGCTGGGATATGCTAAGGTGCTGGTTGAGGTGGAGGTGGATCAAGAGTTTCCTGTTAAAATTCAGTTTGAGGATGAGAAGGGGAAGGAGGTTACAGTGTTAGTGGAGTATGATTGGGTGCCTATAACATGTCAAGAGTGTCATGGTATGGGGCATAACTCTAATGAATCTAGAAGGAGGAATGCTCCAAAACAAGTCAGACCTGCTCCTGTTAAGAAGGTTTGGAAGGAAAAGGGGGTTCCTGCAGCTGCTTTGGATCTAAAGGACTTTCCTGTTCTAGCTAAAACAGTTGTGATTGGTGAAAATAGTAATAGTAGTGCCAGGAAGGAGATGGTTAAGGATAATGTGGTGGATGTGGTGACTCCAGCAAGTTCTCCTGTGAGTTATAGTTCATTATTTACCCCTGCAAGAATTATCACTAGAATGACTAGACATGAGACTAGAATTCCTGGGGGGGGGGGCAGGAGAGTGATTTTGTTGTTAAGTTTAACAGTGCCTTTGGGAAATCTGCTGAGATAGTGGATAAAGGAGGTGGAGGAGGAGTTCAACCCCCTCCATATGACTAGAGTGGGATTTTGGAATGTTAGGGGCCTGAACAATGTTGATAAAGAGAAATATATCAAATGGTTTATTCACCAAGCTGATGTTGACATGTTTGGGCTCCTTGAGACTAGGGTCAAACCTGGTTATCTAAATACTGTAGCGAGTAATGTTTGTATTGGATGGTAGTTTGTCACTAATCATAATTACCATAATGGGGGAAGGATTTGGGTTCTATGGAGAAGTCAGGCACTTCAGGTGGTTATTCTGGATATGTCTGAACAATTTATTCATCTTGAGGTGATCAATAATTCTGATAATAGTAAATTTTTTATAACTTTTGTGTATGGGTTTAACATACCAGAAGATCGTGCTTCTCTATGGGAGGACATAATCAGGATGAGGAAAAGAGAACCATGGATGATTCTAGGTGATTTCAATAATGTGTTGTATGCTGATGAAAAGATTGGTCTGCCACTAAGGGATATTGAAACCATCCCTTTTCAGAGAGCTATAAATATCAGTGACCTTCAAGATATCAAAACTTTAGGTGCCTTTTTCACCTGGAATAATAAGCAACCTAGTGGAACTAGAGTTTTCAGCAGGATTGACAGGGTATTAGTGAATGAGAGCTGGATGAGGAGTATGCCAGATTACTATGCTCATTTTGGACCTGAAGGGCATTTTGATCATTGCCCTTGTATCATTGAGGAGGGGGCTTTTTAAGCTACAAGAGGAAACCTTTTAAATTTTTTAATATGTGGAGCAAGGCCCCTGACTATAGGGAGATAGTTCAGAGTGCTTGGAATAGGGAAATACCAGGAAATCATATGTTCTGTATTGTTACTAAGCTTAAGGGATTGAAAATTGAGTTAAAGAAGCTGAACAGAGTGTTGTTTTCTGATGTTGAGAGAAATGCAGAGATATCCTATGAGCTTATGATAAACTGTCTAAAGGATTTACATTCTGACCCTACTAATCTTGAGCTGATAGATAAAGAATACCAGACTAGAGCTAGTTATATGATTCTTAAACAAGCTAAGGAGGAGTTTCTGAAGCAGAAAGCAAAATGTAGCTGGGCTCGTGATGGGGATCTTAATACAGCTATGTTCCATAAGATCATCAAGCAAAGGCAAGTTCAGAATAAGGTATTCAGGATTGAAGGCATTGATGGTATCATATATAAAAAAACCTGAGGACATTGTGCAAGCCTTTGTGGCATACTATAAAGAACTGTTGGGTACTCCAGGATTAACTGGTGATTTTAATCCTGGTGTGATGAGGAGTGGCCCAATTGTTAACAATGATGCTTGGCCTGCACTTTGTCAGGTGCCTAGTGATAGAGAGATGAAAGAGGTAGTATTTGCCATCCCTTGGGATAAGAGCCCTGGTCCAGATGGCTATAATAGCTGTTTTTTTCGAACTAGTTGGGACATTATCAAGACTGGGGTTTGTCTTGCTATCCAAAATGTCTTTATTTCAGGAAGATTGCTGAAACAAATCAACTGCACTAATCTTGTCCTCATTCCTAAAGTTGTTAATCCTGGTTCAGTGAAGGATTTTCGTCCTATTGCCTGCTGCAACACCATTTATAAGATAATTGCAAAGTTATTATGTAGTAGATTAGCATGTGTCTTACCTGGAATTATTAATCCTACCCAGGCTGCATTTGTTAAAGGGAGAAGTATTATGGGCAACATCTTGATCAGTCAGGATCTTATTAGACTTTATGCTAGCAAGAATGCTTCTCCTAGGTGCATGATTAAAGTGGACTTGAGGAAGGCTTATGATTCTATTGAGTGGAGCTTTCTGGAACAGGTTCTTAGATGCTGAAATTTTCCTTCTCACCTGGTGAAGTTAATTATGCAGTGTGTAACTACTCCATCCTACTCTATTGTGCTCAATGGTAGCTCACATGGTTTTTTCAAAGGAAGGAAGGGACTTAGGCAAGGGGATCCTCTATCTCCCTTCTTGTTCACTTTGTGTATGGAGTATTTGAGTAGAATGTTGAACATACTTAGCAGTATACAGGGCTTTAAATTTCATCACCTTTGCAAGAGCCTCAAGTTGAATCATCAAATGTTTGCTGATGACTTACTTATATTCTGCAAAGGAGATTTGAGATCTGTGTTACTGCTTGTGGAGGGTTTTAGTTGCTTCTCTAATGCTTCTGATCTTCACATCAACAATGAAAATTCTGAGTTGATTTTGAATGGGGCTACTGCTGAAGTTGAGGGAACCATTTTGGATGCTACTGGATTTAAGAAAGGCACCTTACCTTTCAAATATTTGGGTGTAACTATATCCCATAGAAGGCTTTCAAAGAATGATTGTAATGTGCTGGTGGAGAAGATGGTGGCCAGAATTAAACGCTGGAACAAGAGAAGAATCTCTTATATTGGTAGGCTTACTTTAGTTAAGGCTGTCCTGAGTATTATACATAACTATTGAGCCCAAATGTTCATCCTTCCTTGTGGGGTGATGGATAAACTTAAAGCTCTTTGTAGGAACTTCTTATGGGAGGGAGAGGACACTAAATCTAAAGCTCCATTGGTTGCCTGGAATATTTTATGCAAAGACAAAGAATATGGAGGTTTAGGTCTGGTGGACAGTAGGATGTGGAATGGTGCTGCTGTGGGGAAGTTGGTGTGGTGGATTGCTACTAAGAAGGATCACCTTTAGATCAAGTGGATTGATAAAATTTATCTAAAAGGTAGAGACTGGTATAACTATATTCCTAGTAGTTACAGTTCCTGGGCATGGAGGAAGTTGTGTTTCATTAGGAATATGTTCATGCCAGCATTGATTAGTGGTCACTGGATGTCTGCTGATGATCAGTATACCATTTGTAAGGGATATGTTTGGCTGAATGTGAATCAAAATACCAAAATGGGGTGGTGCAGAGTAGCCTGGAATAGGATGAATGTCCCAAAACATTGTTTTATTAGTTGGTTAATTTGGCAGGGACGTTTACTTACCATGGATAGGCTGGCCAGGATGGGGATTGTAAGGGACACTGTTTGTTGGTTGTGTGGGTTGGCTGAGGAATCCCATATTCATTTGTTCAGAGATTGTTCTTATGTGAGGTTATGCTATGACCTTTTGCAGGGCTGGATTCAGATCAAACCTGAAATATGTTTTGATGCTGAAGGTTTACTGAAGATGAGGCATCTTACTGGTTTTCAACGTAAAGTTTGCTGGTCTCTGGTAACAGCAATGCAGTACAGCATTTGGCAGTGCAGGAATCAGTGTAGAATTGGGAATTTTGTGGTTCATCCTAGATACCTATTAGAACAAGTAAAAAGGATTGCTAGAGTTAGATTAATGAATATACAAATGGGTCGAATTGCTAGGTCAGATAGAGTGTGGTGTCAATATAAAGGTCTTATGTAGTCATATAGTTTGTAATGCCGTTGTGAGGTTGTTTAGTTGAGAAGTCTGGTTTGTATTGAATATGTAATTGTTTGAGTTTTGATGAAATATATTTACATTGGTACCAAAAAAAAAAAAAATAATAATCTAGGTCAAGATAATTTTAATAATCTAATCTCAACAACATATGATAATCTAACAACACTAATCTCACTTTAATAATTAATTAAACGCTAATTATATACGAATTACTCATAACTACTCATAACCCTAACTTAATAAGATAATAAGATAAAATCATAACATTAATGTTGAGGAGTACTTACAAAGCTTTAGAAAGATAGCTCAAGATCTAGGATAGAGAATCCACCAAAATTCCAAGGATGCTTAAGAACATATCTAGAGAGTTATGAGAAAGATATTATGGTTTTGGTGAGGGTTTGAGTTACTAGTGAAGGTTCATGAGGAAACACGAAAGAGAGAATCCTTTTATATGGGATATGATCCACGCGGAGAATAAAATATCAAAACAGATGACACGACACCTACTCGATCGAGTAAAATGCCAAACGGTTGAGTGACACTCACTCGACCGAGTTTATCAAGTGCCAACAAACAGGGTCCCTATAAAACTTCCCACTCGACCGAGTGAACCCCCACTTGTTCGAGTGTAATACTCCATATTTTGTGTACTTGGAACTCGGCCGAGTAAGGCTTACTCGACCGAGTGGATAGGGTACTCGACTGAGTAGGCTGGAAAATCGTTTGGAACAGTTTTCTGTTCTTGTGTCCTCGGCCGAGTGAGTTAAGCACTCGATCGAGTACACCGGGTTACCTGGATTATTCGGACGGTTTAATTAAGGATTTATAAGAAATATTAAAACATAATTTCATTTTACGCTTCTTTATCAAAACCCTAATCTCTCGAAGAACTCTCTAAAACTCTCTCTAATTCCTCAAGAACATCCTTAATCATCCCATGCCAGATTAGATATCTCGCTACTGTGTATATTGCATTGGTAAGTATCCCTAATTGAATTGGGGAAAAAGGGGAATCTGTTGGTATTGATTGTATGATTAATGTTTGATTAGGAAGGGACTTCGTAGAAGAAGGATTTTGAGTACTTGCTTGTTTGATTGCGGAAATTGCCAATAAGGTAAGGTTTCCCTACTCAGTATTTGCTGCTAATTGATGTGATGAGATATTATTTGATACTTGATTGTTTGGTTTCTGATGATGATGATGGAGTTCGGGATTGGAGTTTGGGTTGTTACGATGGTTACTATGGTTACTGATTAAGTGATTTTGTTGGGAGACGGACCACACCCCGTGTTCGCCCCCGTAGTTATCCTGCTACGTGGGGGATGTGCACATTAATGTTCCGGATTTGTCTCGCTGCGGTAAGATGGAATTTAGATGCCTGTGGCTGCGGTCCACGGTCAATTTGTAGTTTTTGTAGAGCAAGGATGGTAGCCTGAGTCTACTGAGGTGACCGCTGCGGTGGCCCTCCAGTTTCTCTTTCTCTTTTGCTTGTTTTGTACATTGGTCGGTATATTCTGTTACTGGCCCCGTTAATGTTTTACAAAACTGTTGTGATCCATTGGGAAATTGTGAGCAGGTGATCAATAGGTAACTAGATGAGTTGCGTTGGATGTTGATGGGGATCACCTTAATGAGTCTACTGAGGTGACCGCTGCGGTGGCCCTTCAGTTTCTCTTTCTCTTTTGCTTATTTTGTCCATTGGTCGGTATATTCTGTTACTGGCCTCGTTAATGTTTTACAAAACTGTTTTGATCCATTGGGAAATTGTGAGCAGGTGATCAATAGGTAACTAGGTAACTAGATGAGTTGAGCAGGTGATCATATACCGACCAATATATAAGAAGCACAAGGGAAAGAAACCGGAGGGCCACCGCAACGGTTACCTCAGTAGACTCAGGTTACCATCCTGCTCTACAATTCCACCTATTGACCCTGCACCCCAGCCACAGGCGCCGAACTTCCATCTTGCCACAACAAGATAACCTGGAACATTAATGTGTACATCCCCCACGTGGCGAGATAACCACGGTGGCGAACTCGGAGCGTGACCTGTCTCCCAACAGGATCACCAACCATAGTAACCATAGTAATATCGACAACAACTCCCCAATCTCCATCATCGTCACAACACTGACCAACAACATCAATCACATATTGAATATCACATAAAACGAATCAACAATATCATGCCATCAATTAGCTTAAACAAATACTGAGTAGGAAACCCTAAATTACAGCAATTCCGATATCAAAAAGCAGTCAAAAGTATTCTTCTACAAAGTCCCCTCCTATAATAATACAATTATACAATCAAAACTTAAATCTCCCTTTTCCTAATTAAATCAGAATAGGAACACAATATAATCAATCACAAACAAGGAGACTTACCAAGTAATCGATTGGTGTAGCAAAATGGATGTATCTGGCACGAGATGATTACATGTTCTTGAGGGATTTGAGAGAATTTGAGAGTTTAGGGTTTTGTGATTATGCGTAAACTGATTTTTAATGAAAGCTGATCCTCTTAATTTCCTATTGATCATCTGTTCGACTTAACCCTAGATTCTGGTTTACTCGGTCGAGTACAACTTACTCGTTCGAGTGTCGATATCACTCGGCCGAGTACACGAGATCAGAACACCACTAAAATCACCAGCCAACTTTACTCGGTCGAGTAAGCCCTTCTCGGCCAAGTCCCCAATACTTATAAATACAGAGTATTACACTCTTCCCCCCTTAAGAACGAACTTCCTCCTCGAAATTCACAACTAATACTCCTCCACACAAACACCCTATCAACTAAACGCAACACAAGACGACATATGACATACATATGTCACAACAACACATAACAGCACATGGTAGACATATGTCACAACAACACAACACCACACATTTGACACAACATAGCAAATCAATAGCACACAACAAGTTCAACTATGACATATTACCATGACATACTACCCAAGACACAACACTGTCATCATGCACTACCTCCTTCCCCCTTTAAGTACAAGTTTACGTCCTCGTGACCGAACATACCTCTTCAAGAAGATGTGGGTACTTTTCCCTCATTGCAGCTTCAAGCTCCTAAGTTGCTTTTGGCACGTTATGGTTAAACCATAAAACCTTTAGTAGCGTTGTCTCCCCATTCCTGGTCTTGCGCACCTTTATGTCCAAGATCTCCTTTAGCACTTCAACATAGGTGAGTGCCTCAGCTAGCTCGATAGTCTCAGCCTCAAACACATGAGACAGGTCACTCAAATACTTCCTCAGCTGCGAAACATGGAACACATTATGGACCCGGTCAAGAGCAGGTGGTAAGGCCAAACGATAATCCACCTCTTCAACCCGATCCAAAATCCCATAGGGGCCTATAAACCTTTGGCTCAACTTGCCCCTCTTCCCAAATCCCATTACCCCACGCAAATGTGACACCTTCATGAGGACTTTATCATCCACCTGGAACTCGATATCCCGACGATGTAGATCTGCATAGCTCTTCTGGCGATCCTGCGCTGCTTTCATCTTCTGATGAATCAACTTCACTTGCTTGATCATGTCATGAACCATCTTGGGTCCAAGAACTGCCGCCTTCGAACTGTCGTCCCAAGAAACCGGACTCCTGCATCTCCTCCCACATAGAGCCTCGAATGGTGCCATCCCAATACTAGAATTATAGTTGTTGTTGTAGGAGAACTCTATCAAATCCAGCTTGTCTTCCCAGCTTCCAACAAAAGATAATACACAAGCTCGCAGCATATCCTCCAAGGTCTTGATCGTCCTTTCCGTATGGCCATCCGTCGCAGGGTGAAACACTATACTCGTCTTCAAGGTCACCCCCATTAGTTCTTGCAGTTCGTCATGAACTTAGAAATGAACCTTGCATCCTGACCAGAAACTATGTCGTTCGGCACCCCATGCAACTTCACCACATGCTTCCTATAAGCTTACGCAAGCTCAATCTTGCTCCAAGTATTCTTCATCGGCACAAAATGAGCTGACTTGGTCAAACGATCCACAATCACCCAAATCATGTTATTCCCCTTTTGCGATCTCGGAGGTCCCACCACAAAATCCATGGGTATAGACTCCCATTTCCACTCCGGCACCCCTAACGACTGAATCTTACCTTATGGTCTCCTTTGTTCCCATTTAACTCGCTGACATACCAAACACCGAGCAACAAACTTAGCTACTTCCTTTTTCATCCCCGGCCACCATAAAGTCTTTTTCAGGTCCTTGTATAACTTGTTCCCACCCGGATGAACCGAATAAGGAGTACAATGAGCTTCAGTCAAGATTACCTTCTTCAACTCCGGATCACTAGGCACGCACTATCGTCTCTCGAATCTCAAACTACCGTCTCCATGAATCAAAAATCTAGGAGTAGTACCCTCCTCCACTCCCATCTTCCACTGCTGAATTTTCGGATCGTCTAACTGCTTACTCCTAATGTCATCATACAACTCAGGCTCCATCATCAGATCACTAGTAGCATCCCCCTTTCGAATCACATGGATCACCATTTTTGCTACCTCATCTCTCAATCTCATCAAAGACATCATCGTGCACAAGGTATGTACACTCTTACGACTCAATGCATCCGCAACTACATTGGCCATCCCCTCATGTTTAAATGATCTCCATGTCATAATCACCGATCAGCTTCATCCACCGCAGCTCCCTCATATTCAGCTCTTTCTGGGTATAGATGTACTTCACACTCTTATGGTCCGAAAATACCTTAAAATTGGCACCATATAGATAGTGCCTCCAAATCTTCAGCGCGAACACCACCGCCCCCAACTCAAGATCGTGAGTAGGGTAAATTCTCCTCATAAGGTTTTAATTGTCTCGACGCCTAAGCAATCACCTTCTCATTCTACATCAACACACTCCCCAAGCCACACTTCGATGCATCCGTATACACCCCAAAATTCTCGCTCCCCTCAGGTAATGCTAACACTGGAGCCGTGGTCAAACGCTCCTTTAAGGTTTGGAACGCCGTTTCACAACTCTTATCCAAGCAAAACATGTTCTCCTTCCTCATCAATGCCGTCATAGGTCTAGCTATCTTCGAAAGTCCTTCACGAACCTCCTATAATACCCAGCCAAACCCAGAAAACTCCTTACCTCAGCTACATTCTTGGGTGCCTCCCAGTTAGACACCGCCTCAATCTTACTAGGATCCACCATTACTCCTTCCTTTGATATCACATGCCCGAAGAATGCCACATTTTCTAACCAAAATTCACATTTAGACAATTTGGCATACAACTGGTGGTCTCTCAAAGTCTGTAGTACGAGCCTCAGATGCTTAGCATTCTCCTCGTTAGTCATAGAATAGACCAAGATGTCGTCCATGAACACCACCACAAATGTATCTAAATACGGACTGAAGATCCGGTTCATAAGATCCATGAACATTGCTGGTGCATTAGTCAACCCAAACGGCATCACCACATACTCATAATGCCCATATCTCGAAGGGAACGCCGTCTTCGGAATATCGCCATCCTTTATCGTCAGCTGATGATACCGCGAACTCAAGTCTATCTTCTATAAAACCCCAGCTCCACTTAACTGGTCAAACAGATCGTCTATCCTAGGTAATGGATACATATTCTTCACCATCACATGGTTCAACTCACGGTAATCAATGCATAAACGTAAGCTCCCATCCTTCTTCTTCACGAACAGTAATGGTGCACCCCACGACGATACACTAGGTCTAATGTATCCCTTGTCCAGTAACTCATTCAGCTACTTCTTCAACTCTTCAAGTTCTTTCGATCCCATGCGATACGGGGCCTTAGAATCTGGTCCCGTACCCAGCTTCAACTCCAAGCTAAAGTCCAAATCCCTCTTCGGAGGTAATCTCGGTATTTCATCTGGAAATACATCACCGAACTCATTCACCACTTCTATCTGATCCGCAGTCGGCTCTTCAACTCGAATATCCCTAACATGGCACAAGATCATAGGATATCCCTTCCTCAGGTGAGTCTTCAGCGTCACAACTGTTATCAATTTCACCTTAGGCTTCACCACGAACCTATGGTATGACACTCTAACTGCCTTTGGTCCCCTTAGAGACACCTTCTTCTGATGGCAGTCAATATTAGCTTTGTGTCTACCTAACCAGTCCATCCCAACAATAATTTCAAATCCATCTAATAGAAATTCAAACAAATCAACAGGGAAGTTCACCTCCCCTACAACTGTAGACACTTCTCTATACAACCTGGTATAACATACAGACTCTCCAGAAGGTATAAATACCTCATCAGTTACAGACTCACCACCCTCTAATCCCAACAATACATCACGACTCCTTGAAATGAAAGAATGGGTTGCCCCCGAATCAAATAACACGAATAAAGGAACATGATTAACAAGAAAACTACCAGTAACCCCCTGAGCGTCCGCCTCTGCCGCTTGCTTTCCCATTGCGAACAGTTTACCACTGTTCTTCTGGCCACCCTGAACTATGCTTGCTGATGCTATAGTCCTCAAAGCTGAATTCAGGTTCTCACCGTTGTTGTTGTTGTTGTTGTTGTTGTTGTTGTTGTTGTTGTTGTTGTTGTTGTTGTTGTTGTTGTTGTTGTTGTTGTTGTTGTTGTTGTTGTTGTTGTTGTTGTTGTTGTTGTTGTTGTTGTTGTTGTTGTTGTTGTTGTTGTTGTTGTTGTTGTTGTTGTTGTTGTTGTTGTTGTTGTTGTTGTTCTACCTCTGATAACCACCATAGTGGTTATAACCACCGCCGGTCCCGCTCGGACTCCCTTGCCGGTTATATGAACCTACATGCCGATTACTAGCCATGCTCTGCGAGTAGTGCCTCTGGTATGAGGGTTGAGAACCCCACCTCCTCCTGACAATGGACACTCAAACCTCTTGTGGCCCATGCTACCACACCCATAGCACTTAGGTCCGGAGACCTCACTAGCAGCTTGACCCCCATACTGTTGTCCTCCATGATAGCCATTACCACCAGAATAAGATCTGGCCTGCGAATAGTTACCCTTCTTGCAGATAAAGTTGCCTCCACCTTCGATGCCGCCTCCCTCTTCCCACTTTCCATTGCTTCCCTAGCCTCTTTTTTCATCACCGCCAACCTCTCTCAACCTGCCCTACCTTCTCGTAAGCCTCCTTAAGATCACTAGCCACCGGCTGCGGTAGCTTGTTCATGACCCTAAACATCAACCCCTTCAAGAATTTCTCAGCTAAAGACTTCTAACTCAACTGCATCTTGTCGGTATAGTTTGCCAACTCAGTGAACTTGTTGTAGTACTCAGTCACCGTCATCTCTTCAGCCCATCGGAAGACCTCAAAGTCGAATATCATCTTCCCTCTCACATGCTCAAGAACAAACTTTAGTCTCATCTGTACCTTGAAATATCTCCAAGCAATTGCCTCCTCTCTTTTGCCCACATAGAATTCATTCATAGCCACCCTTTCTCTGACCCACCACTTCCCCGTGTGAGCCCTCAGGTAGAACGCGGCTTGCTCTACGCATAGCTCCGCTGGACAGTCGACCACCTCAAAGATACACTCCATCTCGCTGTACCAATCATCTAGTAGATGCGGCGCACCGATACCCTCAAAGGTAGTGGGTCGGTGACGAGCGATGGCAGTGCTGATGGTAGTAGTTCTAACTAACACTTCCCGATTTCCACCCACAGTCTTAAAGGCCTCACTTGGCGCCTTATTCTGCTCGACGAGTCTGGCCACCTCTTCGGCACTATACTCCGAAGTTGCCGCTGACGCATTGGCTCTTGTTGCAGGCATTATATCTTCAATAATAATGGGAAACATATGCACAAGCCTACGGCCAAAAATGGATAACGGTCCTGACATACAAAACACTCAGTCGAGTGCAACAAGTAACTCGGCCGAGTCGACCTTACACGATCGAGCACTACAAGCAATCGGTCGAGTACACCAAAGACAGAATTTCATCCAATCATTCAGAGATTTTCACCCAAGCGAGTCCAAAAACGCACTCGGTGGAGTCACACATACTCGGTCGAGTGACAACACACACTCGACTCAAATCTATGTATACAGCTAACATCTTCAGGGACTTTTACTCGGTTGAGTCATAATGGTAATCGGTCGAGTCTCTCATACTCGGCTGAGTGTCACTATGCGCTCGGTAGAGTCACTATTTCTCAGGTATAACATTCATATTGACTACCCACACCCGCTCGAGTGGCAGGTACGCGATCGAGTAGCCCCTACTCAGTCGAGTACACTGCCCCACTCGGTCGATTCATGCGACAATTGTGACAACCCTCGCGAATACGGAAATAAAACATAACAAGCATGTGATTTATATAGCGGAAAATACGGTATTTTTAAAACCTTTATACATGCAAGATAGAAATACGAGGAATGTCAATAATTACAAACCAAATATAAAATGCTACAAGAGACGTAGTCTCTCAAAATGTTAACAAAAGACAAAGTTATTTAGCATCTAGCTAAGAAACGTCTAGAGGTGTTTCATCCAGGGACAACGCCCGCTAGCTCACACCCGAACCCAAAATACCACAAGCAAAAAGCCATCCAATCAAGCAACCTGTTCATCCATGAAAAACATGAACGCCACAGTCAGTGGGGAGTAACTCCGGGTTCTCCCAGCCATATCACATTAAACGTACATAAAAGGAAATACAAAAGTAGAAGCATGCATATATAGATATACATGTGAAATACGATAAGGATAAATAGGCAATTCAATATATCATGATAAGAGCATAAAAAGTACAAGTCCGAATCCATCATGTTATACAAAGACTCGGGGAAGACACTCTTAGGCAACCGAATACGCTCACTAGGGCTTACATCTCACCGTTAGCGGTATAAGTTTGATAAGATTGAGACTCGACAAACAAACCATGCCAAGTCATCCAATGATCAATCATATAATCATTCATCCAAACATACCAATACATTGACGACCTCTCAGGATAAAATGAAACGCACTAGCACCGTGTCCCAGCAAGTATGATTAAAAGGCATCCACGGGATAAAACATTGCCCTGAACGCATACACGATGCTACATTTCGTATATGTAGACTAATTTCCTCCTGGTAGCACGACGATATAAATATCCGGTCCTAGTCTAAACCTGGCCAGACTCTCGGAATAAACGTGTTCCGATTCGACATGCGATGACATTTCGCATCCAAGACTCGGTCAATCATAGACGTCGAGTACCCCAAATTCGGTCGATAATTCACGAAAGAGGCGGAAAAGAGCACAAGCCTCATAACAAGCGGTACGCTACATGCAAATAACACCACCTCGCAAGTACACAACATTTGACGGCCGGGTCGATCAACGCAAAGCGTTCGCCTCCCAACAACGTCGTCGTATGCCCACTAACACATGCAATTAAGCAGTAAGGATACATCCCCGTTCCGACATTCCAGCCTTACGAACGTGGAGGTTGCCAAGGGAATGAGAGCACAAAGCACATAACAAAATAGTGCTCAAACCGTAACATGTGTAAAAACCGACTCAAAGTGGGACATATCAAAAACCGTCACAAAACATGAGAATAGGGAATTATATAAATTTAACTATGATAAAAATGAATCAACACATGATACATAATCATTAGAACAAGTTTATGAAGCATAATGAATAAGAAACATAGATCTCATCTCAAAACAACAAGTTTGGAAACTAACTAAAACAAGGGTCCACTTCAAACGGTCATAACTAGAGTTCTATACATGAAAATGCATAAATTTCAAGTGGAGGTGATAGCTTATCCTCTTACGGTTCCAACGGTAGGTCACAAGCCCAAAACAAGCAAGTAACGAAGGAGATATGATCATTTTACGAAAAGGAGTCAGTGCAGTGAAACTGCAGTCGTCACGACCGTGACTTGTATGTCACGACCGTGACTTGTATGTCACGCTCGTGACATGTGTTTCACGACTGTGACTTACATTTCACGCTCGTGAATTATCTGTTACGCAAGGGTATTTGGTCAGTTTCTAATTTCACGCTCGTGACATGGGTGGGTTTCACGACCGTGACTTGGGTCAAGACATCTCCATTTTGTTCTAAACTCAACCATCATCAACTATTATCATAAATCATCAATTCTCATATCAATTCTCAACAAACAACAAGTATCATCATCAACACAATTTCTAAGTTTACTAATCAAATTCTAAATACGATTCCTAAACATAGAAAACACGTAAAACACGTAAATGATATCGAGTAACCCTTCACTGTTACCTTTATGCGTCTTTAAACGATTTCTAAGCCTTCCTCCACTAGATAGTAATCTTTTTCGGGGTCTAGAAAGTCTCCACCTACAATTAGATAATAAAAGACGAATATAATTCACCTTTGAGAAAGACGGATAAATTGAAAAGCGAGAAAGACGGTAATTTTATTGCCAATACGGATAGAGGAAGATGAGAGGGAAGGAATAAGACGAACCTTAGTGAATTTAAGCGAGTAACGAAGGAGTAGCGATGATTCTAAGTTTGAGCAAGTATGGAGGCTAGGGTTTTGGTGTTTACTAGAGAGGAAGAAGAAGATGATGAATGAGGGTGAGTTAGGGTTAAGGGGGAGTATGAGTAGAGTAAGTGGAAAAAAGTCAAGAAAAGTCAAAGACGTCTTAAAACGTGATTCACCTGAAATCTCGCGTAAAATCCAAATACGAACTCGGAAATTCTAAATTCGACACGGGAAATTTAATTCTAAACTAAAACTAAATTTCGCTGAAAAGTATCCGTAAAATATTTTTACTATAAAAATAGGGTACATTTGCGGGTGTTACAACAATACAGTCCCTGTACATCATTTATCATGTATAATACATACATAACACTTCATACTTCAAATTTGCATGTTCGCATACATTATTCAACGCATATTACTTCATATATACTCATATGATAAATATTATAACATGCTCAAAATCATCATTTTATCATGCCACAATTCACCATTCCATACATCATTCTTTTTCATATAAGTTCATACTCAACATACAACCACATCACATCTCATGCGTTATCAATGCCAACTCATGTGAACACACATGCCACAACCATCCTCCACTTCATTCCACATCCTCTTTCATGTCACATATTCCCAACAAATAACATATGACCAATATTAAATGCACATAACGCCGCGACACTTCTCATGGTGACCAAGTAAGAGCTATAGGGGAAAAAGTGTGATTCCGGGACGTCTACCGAATCCTTGCGGTAGCTCCCCATGACTCCTACCCCTGTAAATTTTATTAGACTCTCCTAGTTCATTAGGTTCATTGGTTTTAGGTTCCAAATTTAATTGCTCTTATACCCTTTTAAAAAACCCCCATATACCAAGGTGCCTTACAAGACTCTCTTAGCACATGGGAGTGTTACCATCTCGGTTGCCCGAGGTAGTAAATATCACAACAAGCCATTAAGAAACAACATTTATTAAATTATTGTTTAAATGTCAATACATAACCAAACAGATGGCATACCATCTGACCAAAATATCAAATCCATAATATTCAGATATCCAAAAATGAATAGCAATGTTTAAAGACCCTAAGGTTCAAGACTCCAACTGACACGCAGAATCTAGACACACTTGGTCATCTCATCCTCGATCCCACACAATGCTAATGATTACCTGCGATCACATGCTCACCATTTCCCAATGGATCACAGCAGATTTGCAAAACAGTAAAGGGTCAGTATTCATATATACCGACCAATGTATATGAAGCATAAGGGAAAGAAACTGGAGGGCCACCGCAGCGGTTACCTCAGTAGACTAAGGTTACCAGCCTGCTCTACAATTCCATCTATTGACACTGGACCGCACCGACAGGGTTGAACTTCCATCTTGCCGCAGCAAGATAGCCCGGAATATTAATGTGCACATCCCCCACGTGGCGGGATAACCACGGGGGAGAAATCGGGGCGTGACCTGTCTCCCAACAGGATCACCAACCATAGTAACATTGACAACAACTCCCCAATCTCCATCATCGTCACAACAGTGACCAACAACATCAATTACACATTAAATATCACATATAACGAATCAACAATCTCATGCCATCAATTAGCATAAACAAATAATGAGTAGGAAACCCTACCTTATAGTATTCTTTTACAAAGTCCCCTCCTATAATAATACAAGTATACAATCAACACTAAAATCTCCCTTTTCCGAATTAAGTAAAAATAGGAACACAGTATAATCAATCACAAACAAGGAGAATTACCATGTAATCGATCGGTGTAGAAAAATGGATCAATCCGACACGAGATGATTAAAGGTTCTTGAGCGATATGAGAGTATTTGAGAGTTTAAGGTTTTGTGATTATGCGTAAACTGATTTTTAATGAAAACTGGTCCTCTTAATTACCTCTTAATCATATGTCCGACTTAACCCTAGATTTTGCCGTACTCGGTCGAGTACATCATGTACTCGGTCAAGTACGACTTACTCGGTCGAGTGCCGATATCACTCGGCCGAGTACACGAGATCAGAACACCACTAAAATCACCATCCAACTTTATTCGGTCGAGTGGCCTCTACTCGGTCGAGTACCATATGTACTCGGTCGAGTAAGCCTTACTCGTCCGAGCCCTTAATACTCATAAATAAGGAGTATTAAAACTGTCATTGACCATCCTTGGACCACCTTTGACCGACAAGATCTGTGTTTCACAGAGACTATTTGGGTCGTGAAGGGGGTCGTCTGACTAGGTTTTTAGGTAGTCGAAACATGGCATGACTTGGGAGAGGTTGGGTGGTTCTTTTTGGGGATTGAGAGCGGAGTCGAATGGTGGCCGTGGGTGGTGGTCTGGGTTGCGTTAAGAAGGGTTTTGGGTGGTCTTGCTGATATTGTTGTCGTTGTCAAATGTTGTTGCTGCGGTTGGTGGTCCATGAGAGAGTGCGGCGACTTGGGTGGTGGCGCTCCTGTACTGGGGTAGTAGTGGCCAGGTGGAGGATGTCGTGGTTGAATTGTGGAGTTGGTGGTTAGTTTTTCGGAAACGGGGAAACCATGTGGAAATGACTCGGTCGAGTACCTAGTGCACTCCACCGAGTTAGAGTCACTCAATCGAGTGGCCTAGCACTCGGTCGAGTACTCGTTGTCAGACGGGTTTTATTAATTGATTTTGTAATTAGTTTAATTAGAATAATCAATTAGTTATTATACGTATTTAATTATCGTAATTAGGTACCCACTTTAAGGGGAGGCATATTTGTATCTGTTGCCTTGATATTGTGTCTACTTGTTAAATGAGTCAATTGTCATTGATTGCATTGAGTGAGTCGATGATTGACATATTGTATCGTATCTTATGTTTATTGTGTTGGTCATGTGTTTTGGCTGTTGTGATGGTTTATGGATGGTTACTTGTTGTTGAGGAGACGTAAGGCGGTTGGAATTTCATCTCAGGCCCGGGTCGCCTCTTGGAGCTTCCTACTCCAAGAGGGATCTGCACATTAATGGCTCGAGTTTGAGGGGGACTCGTGTGGTTGAGACACGACGGCAGAGGATTCGGGTAGCTCCCGGACCCGGTACTCCTGAGTATCTTATTGTGATTTGAGCGCGTCTAGGAGTGTCCCGGCACCAGTGTGGCGGTTTTTGAGTACATTTGGGTGTGTCCTGGTACCAGTGTGATAATAGTGTTGTTATGTTGATGCATCCTAATCTCATGCTGCTTATTTAATTACCGCGTCATATTTATTGTTATTATAATATTATTAATGAAATTGACGTGTTGTATGTTTGTGTAATTGTCACCTATTTTCGGGGGTGGCCTGTGTCGATCCATATGATATTTCTGATCATTTGGGGAGCAGGTTGAGTACAAGTTACATTTGCTGTCACGCGGGAAACGGGACGAGCTTCGACCCGAGAGTCGAGTTGGCATGAGGTAGTCCTCCTTAGAGGGTCGTAGTAGTGTGACTTGTATTCGTTTATGGATTTTTTTTTGTCAAACACAACCTATAAAAACCTTTTTCTTCCAAATACCACCTTTAAAAATGAAATTTTCTAAGACATCCTTTAAAATAAATTTTTTTGCCAAATACAACATTTTTATAGGCGAGAATACAACATTTTGGTCATAGTTTGACAACTTTCAATAGAGTGATTTTCCGTTGATGTTTGAGGTATCAAACGAGGTCGATTTGAAGTGTTCTTGGACTCGTTGAAAAGGTGGGAGTACAGGCTTTCCATGGGTTGTCAACACGGTGGTCAAAGGTGGCCTTATGTGTGGTCAATTTGTGTGTCAAGTAAGGAGGGTCAAAGAGAATTCTTGTAAGTCTGGGTTTACATATGGTGGTCAGGGGGTTTTTCGTGGGGTCTTTAAATGGGGTTATAAAGCTTATTTTTGGTTTAAAAATTGTTATGTAAGTAGAAGGGAGTGCAAGGTAGGTCGTAACATCATCTAAATACCTTGGCCGGGTAAGAAGGGGGTGTTACAGGTACCGTGTTTAGATTATGAACGTAATATGGTATCTTAGCCCTACCAAGAGGATTTGAGTCTGTTATTAATTGTTTAGTTCGCTTGCTATTGTGTCATTTTCTGCAAATGTCAAACCTTGACCTTGTTCTTGGTTGTTTGGTCTTTTATGCTCCATTTACTTGGTGTTAGTAGTATCATGATTCATGGATCATCTTGAGTTTGGTTGCAATTGATGTATATAATTAATTATTATATTATATTTATATTTGTATCTATAAAAAAAGTATTTTTTTATCATTTAATCGTCTTTAATCTTAAGCCAAGTATTATGTGGGTTGAAAAAGAGATTAAGTGATGTCTCAATTGTATAACTACAGTTATTTAATCATCTTAATATTAAGACAATTATTATATACAATATACCTATAATAAAAATTCTCATATCAGTTCATGATTAATACAAGCCGAGACAGGAGACAAACTTAGACCAACGTCTCCTATTCACTAAAAGAAAAAAGACTCCTAAAACATTTTATCTCCAAAAGACATCTCTTAAATACGGCAGCTAATGACACATGACAATTAGGTGTATCCTCTTTAACATAGAAACTAATGTTTTATTATACTATTATAATTTCATTTAAATTGAAAATTTCAGCATCTCATATTATTGTTTCTACTAAACTTTGAACTATATTAAAATAAATAAAATTGATATAAAGCTTTAAATTGTTCAATCTTTTATTCATAATATTATTAGAAAATGCGTTGCCCCATACTCTGCATATAACAAAACTTTATGACACAACAAATTTGAAAAAAAATTATAAATTGAAATCATTAACTTTGTGGTATTTTTTTTTTACTATAATACATATAAGCACATTAATCAATTAATTATCTTGACTAATTTTTAGCTCTAATTATTTTTCCTAAAAAAAATAATTCATCTGTCTCAGACATTTATATTTATTTATTTCAGCATAAAGATCAAGGAATTGAGAAATATAATGATACATAAAGGAGATCTCTCACATATCCACTTGCCCTCATTAAATACCCTCTTGTTTAGTTATGCAAAATTTACCAAGAGTAGAAATAGATAACAAATTAGTGATACACCAAAAAATGGAAATAGATAATTATTGACCGAGATGGAGAGAGTACAATAATTAGAAATGTGAAACATTAATGAAGTACCAATTTGTATAAATAATATACCAAAACTATAAAACTCTATATACCGTTGATGTATTACACAACACAAATTCTAAACTAGTAAAGTGAAGTAAAGCTGGATGGAGTTTAAGGAGCGTGAATACCTAACCATGGTTAACAAAACAAGCAATAAGCAACCAACACCAACTCATTATCTAGTCTAGTGTTTAAAAAAAAAGGTGACGCCACTAAACACCATGAGTTGGGTACACGAGAACCAAAAAGAAAAGAAAATATAAAAAAAAAAAAGTGAAGATTCCGTTAGATGAAGAAACGACGTGAGTAACAGTAATGGGGAGACGTTAAAAAAACCGTGACGATGTAAGAAGACGACAGAGAAGCGTTGGATGAGAAATGAAGGGTTGATATTGAAGGAAAAGAGGGGGTAACTAAGTGCAATAAAACGGGTGGGTATAAAACAACCACTTTATCCTAATACCAACAATCTTCTCTTCTTCTTTCTTTCTCTATGTAACATAACATTAACCAAACTACATACCTCACTTTCTCTCTTTACCTTTTTTTTTATTGTGGGAAAATGCGATGAAATGAGAAGCAAAGGCTGATTCAAGTTAATTGAATTGACAATCTTTTGTTAATTACCGTTTCCGCTCACAAATGAATATTAGTAATGTGTTATAGATATTGATTGTTCAATTTCCTTTTGTTCAGGTCTCATTTCAATTTCTGAGGAATTCAAGGCCGCAGATTTATATTCATGTAAATCGCTAACTCAAATTTCAGTGGATTTTTGATTCTCTATTTACTAGCTCCGATCTTCGTCGTTTCCACTGCTATTTTTTAGTTGAGTTAATCTAATTTTTTTTGTAGAGTACATATATTGTTGAAGAATTTACAAAATTGAAAGAAAGACGAATATCAGTATAATCTTACTTAACAAATTTTCAAGGTTCTTCGTTCAAGTAAATGAAATGTCTTGAGTCTCCTCCTCGTCTTTCTACTTCATCTCCTAATATTCATAAATTTAAATCAAGGTTATTGGATGAAATTCATCTCATTTTCACACTTTCAATTTTATTTAGGTTTTTCTTTGTTCATCCACCTTCGAAAATCTCCATGTCGCTCGTTGATGCAAATCCTTTGTTTTCATGATTTTCAATGTCCGTTTTCCTCCTAAAAACTTCAATTTTCTGGTTTATTTTTTTTTGTTTTTTGTTTTTTTTTACTTCGGGTTAATAATGTGATTGTAAGTAGTTAGTTTTGTGTAAGTTCATCACAGTTTAAGATACTAATCTGGAAACATTCTTGCGTCCTCCCGGAGGACGGTTCTCCTTACACCTAAGGGAGAAGAAGGACCAAAACGGAATATTATAATAATGGCTTACGCGTAAGGAGGACGGTTCTCCTGGAGGACACAAGTATATTTCACTAATCTAAGCTTATGTATATTAAGACATTAGTCTGAAATCATTACATGACTATTTACCTGAATAACCTGTGAAATATCCCTCTTATCTTTTTCATTTAGCTCCATTACACATTTTTTGTGCACAAATACTCATTTGTGAATGTGACGGAGGAATACGACCATTTCTATGATAAATTGTAATTTATGGATGGTTACTTTTTATCATAAAATGGTCACAATTCATGACTCGTCACAAGAGAGACCATCAGTTTTTTTTTGTTTGGTAGATTTGAAAATTGGGACTAGATTGAAAGGGACGAAGTTACAGAGAAGCTTTTATAATACTCTATCTTAATCAATTACTCTATTTGTTTTTCATGGTTGGAAAACTTGATATAGGCGGAGTGAAATGAAAGCTGAAATCTTGATTATTTTTGAGTAAAACAGCCTCACACTAAGACCGTTGAAAATTTAAGGTTTAACCTTATGGGTGAATATGGCTTTTGTTTGATGATATAAATTGAAGATAGTTTTTTGTTTTTGCATGAATTGCATCCTTGACTCCTGCAACTTATACCTTAATTTTTTTGGAAGTTTGTGCAAATTTCCTATTGTGTTTAACTGTGTATTTAAGGGGGGTGTGTGTTTAATTATTTTGGTTTGATCCGTTTTTTTTAATGAAAACTTCATCGATGTTGACCTGCATATGGTTTTGTTAGCCTTATAAGGAACCTACTAATTCGTGTTGTCTTAAAATTAGTCCTATCTATCTCTAGCACATTCGTCCTCTTTTCCAATTTTAAATTAAATGCATAATCCGTAATTATCATCTATCACATAGAGAGTTAGCTTAAACCCAATACGGTGCGGAGTACAAATTATTTAACCATGGTCAACTATCATAAATTTCTGACTAATCATTTTTACATGTCTATATATTTCCCTTTTGATGTGGACAAGAGTAGTAGATGGAAAAGAAAGTGGTAAAAAATCATCATACCCACTCTACTAGCCCATATAATATAAGTACCTCCACCAATTTTAGAGAAAGGAACATAAATGGGGAGGGGTTAATCAAACCCCCTCAATCGGCCGATTTCGTTTTGCAGTGGGGTAATCGCAAGCGCCTCTATTGTATGAAGATCCAAGTAAATAACGAGACCTCCTCAGTTACCCGCAGTACTGCTGGGATCGACCGAAAAGTCATCAGATCTGATATAAATAACAATAGTGAAATGGCAGGTGCTAGCAACGGTGTGCATTCGACCAATAGGTACCTCAACCTTATGCAAAGATCTGCATCCCCGGCTCGTCCTCCCGAACGCTTATTCAGGTATATGAAAACGAAGTCTCTCATATTTTTGATCATATGCTATATGGATACTTGTCTTGATTCTAAATTATTAGTTTTTATCTTGATCTCATTGCTATGTCTTGATATTGGTGGTTCTAAGGTGGTAACTGGTAATCAACTCAAGGAAGAATGATAGAAGGATATTTTGTAAGATTTGAAACTTGTGTCATATATCCCTTGAGATCTGGTGAAACTCTACTCCCAAGTATAAATGTTACTTCCTCTAATCTTCTTCTATTTTTTTTTAAAAAAACATTTATTTATTTACAGAAATAACGATGTTCATAAAAAATAGGATCAGACAATAGGTAATATAATACATTAAACATACTTGAAATCGTGATGATGACGAATATTTAAAACCACTTGGACGGCCATCTTAAAACTTTATATTTTTCCATTTTTTTAGATGTTCTTTTATTAGGTAGGTGAGTTGGACAACCATCTTAAATGAGTTATAACCTGTACTCCGCATATTACACGCAAGCATCGCTTGACTGATTTGATTTAGCTTACTCAGGTAATCGTGTGAAATAGACTTGTTGGTTTCATTTGGTTTTTCTCTCAAAACTTAAGATATCAGCAAGAAGAAGTATCTACACTTTTTCAGTATATAAAACATTTCATTACCCATAACACTGGAGCATTGCTTTTTTCTTAGTGGTAACTAGGAATCACCACAAGTCATCCATTTGTTTTTCATTGTATGTGTCAAACCAAACAAGGTTGCCTCTAAACCTTTTGTTTGAGGTTTTTCATTCTCTCTTGAGATGAATAGATGATCAAATTGCGGTCTTGGGTTGGACTCCAAGGCAAGAGAGCTAGTGGGTTCGAAACTAGTTAATGAACCAGATTTATGTAATTTTTTTGTATATGCATTTTCTGTAGCCGTTAATTTTCCCGACTGGGTGAGGTGCATGAAGGCATGAACACATTTAATCTGTCCCCGACATACTTTGTACCATAGTTTAGTTGGCTAGCGGCACAGATTTTTTGTATTTTGTAGGTGATTGCAGTGAATGTCCATATTTTGTGAAGGTAATACTCCCTAATCAAGCGAAAACTTGTTTAGGGGTGACTATTTTGACGGCTACTATCTCCAGCACATGTCGTATCCGCCATAGATGTACACACACGTGAAATAAAATTAGTTAGTTTTGATTAAGCCCATTGAAGAAAACCATTAGACCTCATTAATAGTACTGAGTAGCGAAAGTTGTACCTGATTGTGATCTAGAAATTGTGAATTAAGTGAATAACAATTCTGAAAGTAGACACGAGTTTCAGGTTCCTCCAACTCATCATAATTTGAAGGTCTGATGTTTATGTATGTGTGGTGTATGGGAAGGGTTGCTAGGTAGTTTTGGATATTGATGGTCTTCTAGCCCGTGTAACGAGTACCAAGATAGCTGATATTCGTTAAGGATATGTGTTATGCTCGGATGTATGGCGGAAATGCAAGTAGAAGTTATAACAAGGTAAGTTGGAGCCTATAGAGTTTGAAGTCTCTGTGATGATGTATTTGAAATCTAATTTGATTAAGCTAGAGTGAACACATTTGGGAAATTAAGAGTTAATACTAGATAGAGAGTTGAGAAAGAAATTATTGGTATGAAACAAAGACGAACACATCTTGAGGACTAAAGTTAAAGGGTGTGAAAAAGTAAGTCAAAAATACAAATGGACCTTTGTGATTGGGCCTACCAAAGGGGTATAAATGGTTATTTATTGGTTAGTAGGCCATTATTGTAGTGGGTGATTGATAGGAGTCATATGTGCTACTTGTCCTTTGTTTTTGTCCACTTTTACGATTATTGCCTCCTCGCCGGCCCATCACGTTATGTATAGGAGTGTTGTTTACTTTTTTATTCCTTTTTTTTCATGTGTTTTTTTCTAATTTTTTTGTGCGCACTCTGTCCAATTATTTTTTTCCGATTTCGTCGGGACAGTGGAACCACCACGTCCCCGTTCGATTTTAGATGTGGCCTATCTGAACTCGGGGGGGAGTTGGTGCTTCCATGTTTTCCCCTAGGGTTTGACGTGGTGGTTCCACGTCTATCCCTAGGTAGGGGTGTTCAAAAAGTGACCTGGACTAATGGTTTCTAAAAATATGGTAATCGGTCTCTGATCCGATCCATACTAAAAAAAACTCAATTTACCTTTAAAGTAGAACCTGTCCAAGTGGTCATTTGGTATGCGAGTTCATCAGGTCCGGTTTTGTGAACACCTCTAGCCCTAGGTGGAGATGTGGTGCCACACGTCCTTGTCTGTGTTGAACGTTGTGGTTCAACATCTCGTCTCTTTCACTTATTCTTTTTCCTTTTTTTTGTATAAATCAGTTAGTTTCACGATGTTTCCCTTTCTCCCAAAATTTTTACCAAAATAATTGTTCCAAAGTATAGTAGAATTTAGATTACAAATCACTCATCCTTTTCATTTAATTATTAGCTTTTCTTAAATCCACCCAACAGAAATTAGTTTTGTGGGAGACGGCTTTACTGTCGATATTTATGTATATATCTCAATTTTGTTTTAAGAATATGGAGTATAATTGGACTCTCAAAAAGTTAAAAAGATGAAATTTAATACTAGGTTGAAACTCAAGCTAATTAGTAATTACTGTGATTATATTTGAAGCTCATTAACGATGACAATATAGATTTGGTGCATGAACCATTTGGATTTTCACTTGCTCTCCCACTTGCCTCTTTATGAGAGGGGATTCGACCTGTAACAAGCTTGTGACGGATGCGCGTCACAATATCTTATGTCTGATATTCCTTGTGTTTTTGTACGTGCCAAACAATATGATTAGATCTGTTGCCACGTATGTTATTGTTTTGGCACATCCACCGTTAGACATAAAGCAATCACTAGCTAACTCACATTTGTACAATAAATTAAATGACGCCATAATCTGATGGCCAAATTCCACGTGAAATCGCATATCTCTTTTTCTCTTTTGGTTACAATTATTATTATTATTATTATTATTATAATATTATCATTATCTCCTTTATCGAATCACATTTGTCCCAAATATCTTAACGTTTCATCTAACCATCATTCCTTCTTCTCTCTCATAACCCTATATTTCTACCAAAACTTGTAACGTAAAGACCACTTTGCCCTCCTTAAAAGTCTCCTACAACGTATTTATCAAAGCCTTTTCTGGGGTACTTCGGTAACTTAGGCCTTAAGTTGTCAAATTTTACAAAAACAATTATATTTAAGATCTTTAAGATTTTATGATGATATGTTTATTTATGTCAACTTTTATTTGGTGCAGGAGTACAGAGAGTGGAACAGTTTTGAAAGGGCATAATAGTAATAACAATCATCATAGTAATAGTAATAATAATTATCAAAGTAGTGGAGTGATGAGAGGGTTAACATCTCCTGATAAAGGGGAGAAAAAAGTGGGTCCCACCACAAGAACAAAAATATGGTGCTTAACGTTGGAGGTAGGACAGCATCATCGGAGACTAAAAAAACGGGTCGTCGTCGGGTGGCGGGAGCGACGTTGTTTGGCCACCAAAGTTCATGATTGCCTTAACTAATAAGGAAAAAGAAGAAGATTTTACGGCCATTAAAGGCTCTAAACTTCCTCAAAGACCCAAAAAGCGTGCCAAGTTTATTCAACGTTCCCTCAATGTATGCCTATTTTTTCCTCTCTCTTTATCTTTCATATTTGCATTATCTTTTATCGGTCAATCTCCCTAAAAACGAAGGTATTCGTCTTAACAATAAGACGGGACAATACCATCTCATCACTTGCACTTATAGGACATTTTTTTTCCTTTTTGCCCATGAATTCTTCTTTTGTCTTATTCTTATTATGTGACATGTCTTAAGCTTTAGACGGATGCACTCGTCTTAAATCAGAATTTGCCAGTTTTTGTTGTCTCGTCTATTTCCGTTATTGTATAAATGTGTGATAACTTGCTGTCACTGCAATGTTGAGTTTTCCTTTATAGGTGGAAAAAATACGATAGTTCTGAAGGAGTTAGTATGCCCATATGTTCGTAATATTGTATAACTGATTAATTCTATGTGGCTACAATGTTCTGCTAGGAGCCGCTTGTAGTCTGAGTCCTAAATGAGTTGGGACTCGGGTAGTATTAGTCAGTCCTACAGGGTCACACACTAGATGAGTTTTGGGCAATATTATAATTAATATTGATTAATTATTAAAAGCAATAAGAATAATATTTATTATTCTTATTATACTTTCCCAATCCTAGATAGTCTAGGATTCCCTTGAACTCCCTATATAAAGAGATATAGAGAGAGGTGTTTAGCATGAGTTTTTCTAGAGAGAAAAATCTCAAGGGAACTAAAAGGGAAGAAAATTGCTCATAAAGTTTGTACTAGCATACATACTCATATTGTGTGGATACCGGTAGAGGCGCAACACTTGAGGCGTTATTGTGAGACGGTCTCACAGATTATATTATTATTCAAGAAGCTGCGATTTGAGTTTTATTATACTTCTTTTTATTAGCATATTATTGGAATTCTTCCGCATCCAAGTAAGTTAGCTAATCACCCTTTTTGTTTAATCTTAATACTTAACATGCATGAGATCTTAGGAATTCTGTAATTCAAATCTGTTGAAAATCGTTACAGAACCCTTCAGTGGTATCAGAGCGAACATGTATTGTTAAGTATTAGATTAAAAGGTTGCACCTTTAGATATAATTGTTGTATCTTTGTGTTTATTTTTTGAGTTTCCATATTGGAGTTTTGAATTGAATTAGTTCAATTGCATACAATTGTTGTATACTGTTAAATATTAAATTTAGGGTTGTATCATGTTAGATTTTGTATTGTATCGTAATATTTGATATTATGATGAATTCTTTTAATTTGATTAGAAGGAACCCTAATTTAATTGATTTAAGAAAACCACTAATTTATTGTTGGAAACCCAATTTTAAGATTGTCTTAAATCCCAATTTGATTGGATCTAATTAGATTAGATATGTAACAAACCCTAATTTGATTAGGTGATTAAATTGTTTAATTACGTGTGTAATGCTCTAATTTGATTAAAGCAAAATTACTGTTCACGCGTTACTATTCCCGCGGTACTGTTCACGGTTCCTATTCACGGTTACTATTCACGCGCGTTTCGGTAAGTTACTATTCATCAGTTTTGATTGTCGGATTTTGGCTTAAAAATAGTGCTTTTCGAGTGTAAACGGCGTTCTAAACAAGACTGTATTACAGGGTCGACGTTTTTAAGCCAAATTCTGACGTCTTGTTAGACTTTCAGGTGCTTTTTAATTTAAAATTAGGATTTTTGTTTTTTTCTTAATTGATTTTGTGATTTAATCAATTTGATTGATTGATTCATTGTTACAATGGTTGTATTAATTTAATTTTGAATTTTATTAGTTTTATACATAGTATGATATGATCATGATACCTATGTTATTACGTTTTTGCATAAGATGTTCAAAAACCTACAATTTTGAATTGTTGACGATTATGAATCGTTTTTGGAGTTCTTAACATGACCTGTTCTAATTTACAATTGTTTGTATATTACATTTGTATAATGTGATGTTTAATGATTAATTAAAGTTTTGTGTGTAAATTAGAACGGCTAGGTTCCCTTATACCTTTTTCCGTAAGAGAACTAGTGCCATGCTTAGGACCTTTGTCATGTTTGACTCCACCTTCCCTCAATTAAAATATTAAGTAATGTCCTTCCAAATTAACGACTGTAAAACTTATATCGTTGGAAGTATTGTCTGCCAAAGTAGAGTACTCCTTCTATGTAAGCTGAGCAGGTGGGTAACAGTTATCCACACGTGAGATTTGGTACACTTAACAAAGTTATCAAAACAGTTTTGGACTTTGGGGCAAATAGTCAAGTCACATAAGATGTTACATGACGACTAGGAGTCGCATTTGATGCGATTGACATTTGATGGCTACCTTGATATGTGTAATTTGGGCGATGAGCCAAAGCTCACTCACGTTATATATGATTAGGGATCCTAGAATACTATGCACATATGAGGGTTATGTGTGTAGTGATTTTATCTTAAAATTGTTTAAGAATGTCGTGCAAATTGTGTCTTAAATTGGTTAAGATAATCACAGTTTATTAATATATCGATTTTAGTTTTGCATATGTTGATAGTTGTAAGATGCCATTGTTGTCATGTTTTTCAAATGCGTTTGAATCGTTCAAATTCATAGATTGGTTTCTTTGAGAATTGTTCTCAATTATGCAAAGTGAGGTTTATCTTCAAAAGAGAATTTCTAGCGAACCATATTCAATGCTAATGTATAGTTTAGACTATATAGCGAAAGTCATAAAGATGACAATTCGTACCATATATGTCAATTGTCTAAAATAATGGGATTGTTCCCGCTTAGTGAGAAAAAATATGTGGGATGATCCAGTTACTTCATTCGTCATTATTATGACATAATTATATTGATAATTTATGAGTAATTGGATATCCTTATTATCAAAGGTTGATGACTGAAATTGTTTCAGTTATGTCTTAAGTTACAGTCAGTTCATAATGAATTGGGCACGTAAATTAAGCGAATTTCTCACTTAGTGACATAAGATGATAAAGACAATCGAGCCTTGTATAAGAAGATTCAGAAACTAATGTTCTTTGAGTTCATTAGCAAAGAGGCTTTCAGATATGAGCTTAGACACTGATAATGGGAAAGGGAAGGACAATCGTTGTCAAGTCCTACCTTAAGATCAATGTCTAAAGGTATGGAAATCATTTAGTAATTATCTTCATTAATGTAATGACAAATAGCATTGGAAAGGTAGCTCATAGAAATGTCTCGAAGATCTGCGAAAGTTATTGAAGTATGACTTCAAACTGGAATTGCATGTTATAGAAGTAAAAGTTACTACGAATATTCTACTATAAGGTATAAGATACCAAATATGGTATTTACATTATGATGTAATGACCTGTGGTAGTAGAGACATGGTAAGGAATGTGATAAATCTACGTGTATAATGAACAAATGTTGTTGCATTTTGCGTATAATTTATTCATTTGAATGATATATTGTTCAAAACTAGATTTGAATAAAAGTTATTCATACAATGTCATTAGTAGAATGTTAATTCTTTTTATGTTTAAACATAAATTGAATTAATATTTTATAAAGAACAAATGTTGTTCTTTTTCTGGTTAAGACAATTTTTGTTTTGTTCAATCTAATCTATAACATGTAATGCAAAGAGTTCAAGTCTTATGACCCAAGTTTCACACGCTTACAACAATGTCTTTTGAGCCATGAAACGAGAAACACGTGTAGAAGTTCCATGATGATGGATTTCTAGGCCTTATTGATTTGGATCAATTAAGGCAAGTGTAGTTTGTTTATATGCTAAAAGGATTTAAGGTGCTCTAACTAGTTGTAGTAAGAGGGCGACCAACTAGTTTGATCACACATATTCAGATATGTGTGGGTTGAATAAGTCATGTTGCTAAGGTATGAGATTATAATACTTCAAATTACTATTTTCAGTAATTATGCATATGTTCATATGATGAACATAAAGTCTGATTGTTTTAAAAGTTTGAAATAGAATCAGATTGAAGTAAGAGATCAACTTAGGAAGTCGATCAATATTTTTCGATTTGATCGAAAGGAGAAGCTTGAATCAAGTGTTTATGATCATCATAATAGTAATGAAATTGTTTCACTACTAGTCTTAATGAGACAGTCTAAGTTTCACTATAAGAATATTAGAGAAAAATTGTTTTCTTTAAGGACATCACAAGCTAAGTTAGTTTGAGGTCTTTTGGGAATGTCCCGAAGACATAACCATGCGGGTTAGACCCAAATGGGAAATATCATACTATTTATATTTGATGATGAGCGTTTTCTTAATAATTGTGGAATGTTATGTCTTATAAGAGAATAAGAACTTTATTTTGATATGGTTCTATCTATGATGAGTCATGCAGATCTCGTTATTTTTGGAGTTATGCGCTCTAAAGTTTCTTGGTACACAATTTTGAAATTGTTTCTATCTAGGTCAATGAAAATATATTACATATAAGATATGTGCTTGGAATGGTTCCTATTATATTTTATTGATATTTGAGACTTATAAAATGTTAAGAAAACAGTTTTCTAAAATTTAGTCTCGAATTTCTTACATATACTTTACGGGGTATTCTAAGATAGAATATCAAATCTGCCCTTCATTCCAGTACAAAGTGTTTGCCACTTGGAATGATTCTTTAATGAGAATTGTGTCTCTAAAGAAATAGTGGGAGTAGAATAATCCTGGAAAGGTAAAGAATCACATGATTCTTCTTCAAATGTTGAAGGAGATAGGTAAAATCCATGAAGATTCATGGATGTATCACTTGTGATTAAGCCCCGTATAAATTCGACTTTTAAAGGAAGCAATAGTAGGATCCAACTCTAAAAGCGTAAAATGGCTTGAGGCCATGAATCCAAAATGGTTTCATGTATCATTACAAAGTATGGACTTTGATTGATACACCCGGTGGTGTCACAACCATATAGTGTTTGGATTCTCCTAGCAAATGCCATTGTTCATGAGATGAGTTTGACAGGAGGCATACGTGAATAATATAGTTTTCCTTAAATGGAAATATGCAATAAGTTGTGTAAGACACATCTTAATATTCATGTAATTATGGAGCGCTAGGTAAATGAGAAAGTTTCAAAGGTTTATTTATAGACCGAAACAAGTATCCAAAGGTTGGAATCATCGATTTTAACAAAGTAATTCAAAATGGTTTTGATTTCTTTGAGATGATGAGAGTATTGTGTATACAAGGAAACTAGTGGGAGTAAACTCTCTTTTATGATTGGTATGTAGTTGACATACATTTTCAAGAAACGACATTTTGTTGTCTAGTGGAGACTTATTAGCAAATATGTTGTTTATTATGCGCTCGTATGACGAGTAGAATACCGATCTAGTCCTTGTGACTGTTATGAATAACATGTGAAAATATTCATATTAAAGAACCAAGAAAGTGTTCTTCTTGTGATGAAGTAATCATTGTAAGCGTGTTACATTGATATCAACTTCAAATAGACAAGTATGGTTCCCGATTGTAATCTGGACACATTTTGTTTATATGAAAAGTAATTGCATGCTGAAATGGTTTCAAGCACGTTACTATGACTAATCTTACAACAAAAATGAGTACTTTGTTGCTTATGAAGCAACAAAGAGTACATTTGATTTATGAATCAAACGCGTGTTATTGAGTTTACTTTATTTAGATAAGGTAAAATAAACATATGCAAGATAATGACCGATGCAATGGTTGCATGTCCCGTACAAAACCTCTTTCGCGGCTATAATTTGAAAAGTCATAATACTGCGATTTGTATAAGACGCATTAGCGAGTGGTCTTGATACTACGGAGAGGTCTTTATTTCAGTGGGAGGTTATGTTCGACATGATTGATACGTTTGTATGACATGTTTTTTTTATATGATAAAAGAATTGATTTTGCATTTAATTATGGTATAATTGAATGTTTGTCCCAAAATAGTATACATTGTTTAAACAGATTACCAAGTGCGTGACTTGGTTATGGAACTCTGTTTTATAAGATAATGTATTTATATAAGTCTCTAATCATAGCATAGTGAAAGGGACACTTATGTCTTATAATGATTAGTATGTGAGTTGGTTGATTACTATGTTCCGTAAGTCATTGATATTGCGATATCAAACCAGGCACATTGATACATGTTAGGAATATGTATTAGACGGACCCGTCAAAGAACTTTGTTAAGGTTTCGCTTAGTGTCAACAAAGTTTCTTTCACCGTAATTGGTAGTCTTTAGACCCGAGTCTTTCATTATTCTGTACATGTGAAGTGCTAGTTTTGACATCACCAAACGTCAACCGTGACTGGTGGCTATAAAGGTGATGGTTGGACTTGTCATGGAACATGTGATAGGATGTGGTTAGACAAGATGGGATTTGCTCCTTCTTTGTGAAAGAAGTTTATCATCTTCGGCCTCTCGAAGAGTGTGAATTGTATCAGTGCATGGCCATGCCCAGACGAGGTGAAAGTCAGTCGTCTGTTGTAACAATTCAGCTCAGAAATTCGAGAAAAGAGATTGAGATTTATAGGGATGATACTTCGCCTACCCTATTCTCATCTGAAGAGATAGAAGCAAAGAGATTATGGTGCCTTATAGGACATAAGTGCAAGTGGGAGACTGAAGGAGTTAGTATGCCCATATGTCCGTAATATTGTATAACTGATTAATTCTATGTGGCTACAATGTTCTGCTAGGAGCCGCTTGTAGTCTGAGTCCTAAATGAGTTGGGACTCGGGTAGTATTAGTCAGTCCTACAGGGTCACACACTAGATGAGTTTTGGGCAATATTATAATTAATATTGATTAATTATTAAAAGGAATAAGAATAATATTTATTATTCTTATTATACTTTCCCAATCCTAGATAGTCTAGGATTCCCTTGAACTCCCTATATAAAGAGATATAGAGAGAGGTGTTTAGCATGAGTTTTTCTAGAGAGAAAAATCTCAAGGGAACTAAAAGGGAAGAAAATTGCTCATAAAGTTTGTACTAGCATACATACTCATATTGTGTGGATACCGGTAGAGGCGCAACACTTGAGGCGTTATTGTGAGACGGTCTCACAGATTATATTATTATTCAAGAAGCTGCGATTTGGGTTTTATTATACTTCTTTTTATTAGCATATTATTGGAATTCTTCCGCATCCAAGTAAGTTAGCTAATCACCCTTTTTGTTTAATCTTAATACTTAACATGCATGAGATCTTAGGAATTCTGTAATTCAAATCTGTTGAAAATCGTTACAGAACCCTTCAAGTTCTACATAAATTTATTATTGTTGTACTATGATTATATACGTTAATCTGCATTCATTCTAGAGGAGTTACTTTTAATTTTCAAAATCATTGTGGTGATAACTAGTTGATCTGACTGCTAGTAGTCGTCGATAGCCTGACCAATGATCTTACTAAAATTGTTATTTTACTGATACTTCTGAAACATAAATGTTTGAAGTCTATGGCACAAACAATCTGAAGGTGCGTTACCTAACTTATTGAAGTCCTTAGCACAAACAGATGAAATGTGCATTACCCAAATTGTTTACATATTATTTTTAATGAGTATTTTTAATCGAAGGTATGATTGGGACAGAAGGAGTATATGGTAGAGTATGACTAAATTACATTTGTAAATATAAGGGTATAAAGATCTAATGATAGATACATTGACTTTACAATGGTTGCATGTGATTGATTAAAAGCTTGATATGCAGCTGGTAAGCTCAAGAGGATGGCTGTGTGATTTAACTTTGGAGCGGTATGAGGTCAGAGAGAAGAAGATCTCGAAAAAGGTCAGTCATTGGTTGTAGTTATTACACATTCATATTACTAATACCTTTGTAATTTGAATTGAATGTCTGCATTTTTATGAGCCTATTGATGAATATTTAACAAATATAACTATTTACAAGTTATGACTCATCTATTAATTTCAACATGACTGTTATTCCGTAATGTAGAGACCAAGAAGGTGAAAGGCAATGGTAAATTACATAGAGTCGGACTCGGAGTAAGAGTATAAATATTTGGTAGGGTTATTTCTTCATGACTTCTGTAACCTCATTTTTATGGACAACGAAGTAATGTAAATCATACATGTGTACTGCTGTCTTTTGTGTAATGATTGAGGAAATCAATTTTACCCTTGACCCTATGTTTATCGCAAAGTTTATCGCAGTTCTTAGGCTCTCGAATACCTTTACCTGATACTGCCCTGTAAAATGAACATGAATCTAAGATAATGGGTAGTGGCTAACTGGCTAACATGGTATCCCTTTAATATGGAACAATTTATTCACGAACCTTGAAAATAATGGCCTAATTCAATGTTTTGATGAGAGATGCCAGCTTTTTTATCTTAAGAATATGCCCCCTCTCTCGTGTTTAATAGTCGAGTTGTTTGTACTCGTCTCTGGAGTGTCTACTTGTTTCTCAATTTAACCCTTTTGTAAAGCGATATTTGAGAATGCAATGTAGCTTACATTATACGGAGTATTATATAAAGCATAGTTGTAATAATTAGCTAATTTAGTTACACCAAGCTAATCGGTTAAAAGTTATTTATATCTAACTAACTCTGAACGGTAAAATAATATATATCCTGATCGTCATCGAGAAAAATATGAAATTCTGACTTAATTCAGTTTTATCTCTTTTGATATCTTTTTCTTCTCTCCAAACGCTATTTATCTCTCAAGGTTGCTGCTGCTTCCATGGAAGCTTGAAGATTCATATGGTATCAGTAGCAATTACTGCCATGTTCTACTTATTTCCAAATGCTTCAGCAAAAATATTAGGACTTTTAATGAAAATAATCCATCAAATATATTTGATCATTTTAATTAATATTAATCTAAACTATACACTCATCTATCTCACAATGCACTAAAGCCCCATTATTTTTGCGTTGTTCGGCATTAAATTACTTGTTTACCCTTGCAACTTTTGGCGCAAAATAAATTTGTCAAATTATTTTCTACATTTTTCTTCTAATTTAATAAGGGTGATACCCAAATTTAGTACCATCCGGTGGCTACCTATCACTTTCGTATCCTATATTGACATTATATGTGCTTGAAAATCAAGATTTATATTGAGAGAGTTTGGGCAGAATTTTGGATCGAAATTCATGGTGGACAAATAGATCTGAACCACGCATATTAAATATATGAGCTAGCTCTAAGGTGAAGATCACCAAACAAGGACACTATACATTTTCTTCTTACAACAAGCAAAACTAATTGTGAAGATAAAAAGCTCGTCACATTTGAATCACACATTAGAACCTCTCTCCTACGTATGTATGGGTGCGGCCTAGACCCGGTAACGTAACACTTATGCTACTAACGCTATTAATCCCACCAATTTATTACCTAGTAGAGTTAATTGCATGCATTAAGTAGAATATGAATTAGCTAATACATGTCTATACAACCATACAATTGCATGTCTCCATTCATATGAATTTGATGTTCCTTAATCACACAGATGACAATAAATGACAGATTATTGATATTTATAACAATATATTACATGTCAAAGTGTTCCATGAATATTTTGTTAAAACTCCCTTGAGCAACATTCATATGATTTGGAGGGTACATCATCATAATCTTGTGTGCACAATTAGCCACTTATAATAAAAACTAGCTTTTATGTTATACTATACATTTTTGCCTTACACATAATCATTTATCTAGAGACTCGAAAAAGAAGCATAATCTAATAAGCATTGACACCAAAAATTACATATAAATGGGTGAAGTAGCTATCTTTTTGTTCAAATGGATTCTTTTTCTGTGTGTTTTGAGTTTGTTTAGCAGTGCAAGCACCAATGAAGTAAGCTCTACATCTAAGCATTTATCGGAGATTCGAAAACGGATGAATTATAACAAGAAGCATGCAGTAAAAACCATCCATGTATATATTTCTCCGTGTTTATGCTAAGTGTATTATAGATTGACGAACGACATTTTAGTGATTTAATCCCTGATTAATTTCTCTTTATTCTAGAGTGAAGATGGCGATATTATAGACTGCATTGACATTTATAAACAGCCGGCATTTGATCATCTTGCTCTAAGGAACCACATTATTCAGGTTCATATTTTAGTTTTTTGTTTATTGTATATTCAAATTAAAGACGATTATATCAAGATTTCGGCAAATACATGTATAGATGACTCCAAGCCACGAAGCAACAATAGATTCAAAGGCGGTGTCAAGAAACTCTACCATGGACGAAAAGCCTAACATGATCTTAACGTCACAAGTATGGCGAAAAAATGGTACTTGCCCCGATGGAACAATTCCTATCCGTAGGATCCTTGAAAAACAATTACGCAATTATAGGTTAAGCGAGGAATACGGAAGAAAGGGTCCTAGCTTTCCCAATCAAATTAAGAAGCCTAACGACCATGGTGATTCCAATAATATTAATGTGAACCGCTCTGTAAGTTAAACTATCGTATCTTCTCCCTTCATGAATTATTGTCTAGTCAAAATTTTCAAGTAAGATATACTCATACACAAATGTTGTTATTTATCGATTTCTTTTGGATTTAGAATATAATGTAATATATCAAAAGGTTGATTATAACATCACATGTTATATAATTGTCTTGCTAATGTTAATGATAAATTTTTATATCAGTTTGCGATCCTACTTACTTATGGATTAAACTACAATGCGGCTAAGGCGGATGTCAAAGTCTGGAAACCTTATGTCGAACATGATGATGAATATAGTACCTCCCGCATTGCTTTAAAGACCGGACCTTATGACGACTATGACAGTATCGAGGCTGGATGTATAGTAAGTGCATACTCTCGACCTTTCATAATCAATTGTCTTTGTGTCCTAGTAATAATATTGTATTCTACTCTTAGCTCGTGCTAGCTAACTTAAACGATAAAAGTTATGAGTAGCAGCGGATTCAAAATCAGCCAACATGAAAACTGCCAATATCCGATAGTTATTATGTTAGAATGATATTGGTGTCTAATATAGTTTAACCTCTCTAGGTGAATCCAAGCGTGTACGGCGATAGAGAGGTTCGGATATATGCGTATTGGACGGTAAGCTTAACATAACTACCTCATTTCTATTTCTCATAAAACATTCTACATTTTGCAAGAAATCTCTGTGATAGAATTAACGTTGATAATGATCTTCATTCACAGGCTGATAGCTCAAAAACAACAGGCTGCTTTGATCTGATTTGCCCCGGATTTGTTCAGACAAGTAATGTAATAGCCATCGGTGGTGTTCTTCGATCGATTCCAGTTCCTGGAGAAATCCCATGGATCATGACACTCTACATTTACAGGGTAATATTCTATTATTTTCTTTGTTTTACTTAAAAGATCCTACCAAACCACTCGATCGAAATGACCCGTCTGTGAGGCCGACATTTATATATGCCAGCTTCATAGGTACATAAAATGCAGGACCCAATGAGTAACAATTGGTGGCTGCAATACCAACAAGGCATCAACATAGGGTATTGGCCCGGAGACATATTCAGAGGATTAAGCATGACAGCAGAAACAGTGCAATGGGGAGGTGAAGTATACAGCTCTAGGATAGGGCATCCGGGTCATACGAGCACCGAAATGGGTAGCGGTGAGTTGGGTTCCCCGGATCCTAGATCAGGGTGGACGAAGAGGATGAGAATTCGTGATAATTCAATGATACTCAAGTATCCAGAATGGGTTAGCAGATATTCAGATGACTATGACTGTTATGCAACATACTTGCTTTGGGAGTACATGGATGACCCTGAATTTTACTTTGGGGGTCCTGGTAAAGGCTGGCAGAGTTGGCGTTGTACTTGAATTCATCAGTTTGGCCTCTTCAAGTTGTTAGCTTCAAGTTGTAGCATTTTTAGTTTCCTCCGATAGTCGATTTCAACTACGAGCGTAGGGATCCAATATGTTGTTTTTTTATTGGGGTCGGGGCCGGGGTCTTGATCGCGGCCTTGGTCGCTTCTGCTTTACCCTATATAAGTGGTTAGTGTTGCGGATGTCTCATCAGTTAGTAGTGGCGCAAGAATAGACAAATATCGGCCGCAACAGAAATTTATAATTATCAGAAGAATTATAAACTATATTATCGTCTAACTAATATAGGTTATTTTATCTAATTATATTTTCTCAATCCATTATATAATGAGTTAGTTTTTTTGGTATTAAGAAAGGCGAAGCACCGAAATTAAAAATAAATCAATCAATTAATCAATATAATATAATATAAATATATATTTGAGATTTTTCAAGCGACGTAGTACTCCCTAAAGTTTTTAAAACACTAAAATAAATTTTAAAATTATTTATTAACTCCCTTGTCCCGCACATTTGTTTACCATTGCGTTTGGGACAAAGACCAAAGATATATTAGGGAACCATATGTGATCGGACAAGGGGATAATAGTCCCATTGGTTGATTAAATTACTCATAGAAAACTTTCATAATATAAGAAAGTAAACAAATAAATGAGGCACTCTAAAATGAAAAAGGTAATCAAATGACCCGTATGGAGGGAATACAATTTTTCTATTAGAACTAGGATATAGCTTGTAGATACCTCGTTTCTACACCTTCCGCCAACCACCCAGTGATGATTGGGCTGCATGTTTGGTACGCGAAACGATTTATGACAATTCGTAAGTTTATCGTCAAGTGATAGCTCAAGTACTTGTGTCTACCCCTTGGTCGTCATCTACGCGCTGGTACGGTCGTTTTGACAGTCATTTGACAGTCATTAGAGTTCATTTGAAGTCCGGGTCGAAAACCGCTTCATTTTCTATAAACCGCTTTAAAACTCCGAGTTGGAACGCTCTAGAATATTATGATTATTTTATTATATATTTCAAATTCTATCTTTTTAAAAACAATTATCTCGTATTATATTTTAAAACGGAATTATAGATCAACCACAATTCCGTATTAGAAGCGTGGAAATCTTTCTCTCGTGGTAGGAAGCCTTTGGGGAAATGAAGCATCAGATGTTGCGCCTCTGCCAAGGATCGCAGTCTTGCTGCGCCTCTTCCCCAATATGTTCTTTTCAAAGTTTGTGTAACACCCGCAAATGTACCCTATTTGTATTTTAAAAATATTATACGGATACTTTTCAGTGTAATTTTAGATTTAGTCTAAAACTTAGTTTCCCGTGTCTAATTTAGCAATTCCGAGTTCGTATTCGGACTTTACTCGAAATTCCGTGTGATTTACGCCTTAAGCCGCTTTTGGACTTTTTCCATATTTTTCCACTCACCTTATAACTCCTCTTAAACCCTATCTCCCTCATTCTTTTTCCACTTACTCCTTCTTCCTCACCAAGCCACCAAAACCCTAAACTCCATTTATGGATCAACTTAAATTCATCACTACTCTTCCATTACTCACTCAAATCCTCTAATTTTCATCATAATCTTCCTCTCTTATCGTCCTCTACCTTTTGTGGTAATAACATTACCGTCTTTCTCATTTTCAATTATCCGTCTTTCTCAAAGGTGAATTATATTCATCTTTTGTTGTCTAATTGTAGATGGGGACCTCCAAGACCCCGACAAAGATTACTATCTAGTGGAGGAAGGCTTAGAAATCGATTGAAGACGCAAAAAGGTAACGGTGAAGGGTTACTCGATATCAGTACGTATTTTATATGCTTTAGTTGATGTTTACTAAATGTCTAGTGACATTTATAAGGTATTTAATATAGTTTATTGTTAGTGAATGTGTTGGAATATGATGTGTAATTATGGAATTTGTGTTAGTTGATGATAGTTGATGTTTGTTGATGTTTGTTGATGATTATTGGGTTAAAGAGGTGATTTTCGTGCATATGTGCTCCCAGCCGGCCGACCGGCTGCCGGTTAGCTGACCGGCTGGGATGGTGGCTGACATTTTTGACGTAATTTGGTGTTATGTAGGTCTCAGCCGGCTGCCGGTATTAGATTAACCAATGGTGAAATTTTATTATGGCTAAAGTATTCAGGAGAATAAATAAGATAATAAAGAAAAATAATTGAATTTGAGCTAAATGTGGAGTTCATTTGCTTATAATTAGTCAACATGTTGTGGGAAAAGCCACTCGCGCGCCATCGCGTCCTGGGACACTTGGCCCACGAAGCCCTGTATGGGATACGTCACGGGTCTGTGACCGATTTAAAAGTCGTTGAACCATATAAAACGTTCGAACAAGCCAACATAAAGTGACTTAAACACTAAAGAAACGTTTCCCTTACTCTACAAAAAAACGCGTCTATAGCGACATGCATATTCCGTCACAAATAGCGGAAAATCAGTCGCTACAAGCCCTTTGTGAGGGCATGCCTTTCTCGCAAAATCTCATCACAAATGGCTCTATTTTGCGACAGGTTGTCGCTAAATTATTAACTATATAATTTGCGACGAAATTTTTTTGTGGCGGAATTTTTAAAAAATAATTTAGTTATTTATTTTACTTTTTCCACATTATCTCCTTTATCAAGTTTATTTCGTAACAAATACTCTTATAATAAGCCCAGTGTACATACTAGAACATTGAAGGGAACCAACACTTATTAACACAACAAATGTGTGAAACTCTATCGATGTGGGATAAAAAAAACTGCTTTAGCGAAGTATTTTTGCGACGAACTTGTACTTTTGCGACAAAATATGATGTCCCAAATTTCCGTCACAATTTTTTTCTTGTTGCAACATTTTGGCGCTAAACACCCGCAAAACTCTTTATCGCAAGCTCCGTCGCAAGTTTTGTCGCTATTATGAATTTGCGACGAATTGCTAATCCCGTCACAAAATTTCGTAGCTATAGCTCTGTTTTTTATTTTTGTGTGTTAGCATTATATGTCTAAAATGACTATCGTTATGCCCATGAACATGGATGTTCACAAAGATGCACCTATTGGTAAGCCCTTTAATTGTATAACCAATCTCGACCGCTCGATAGCGACCTCTACTAATGATTGCTGATTTATTTGTTATTATTGACTTTATTAATAAAAAATATGTATGAATGCAAACATTATGTTAATACTAACATGTGAACTAACTATGTTGGTTGGATTAGTAAGTAAAAATTGAAGGCTGCGGTTGAGGATTTAGAGTCATTACATGTGAACAAAACACAAGAATTGAATGTACAATTGATATGCACAGCGCATGAACTCGAAATAAATGATTGAATATTTTTTGAAAGAATAAATGCCAAAATAATAATATTAATGGCTAATAAGGATGATGTACAGTCGGTATTATGGATAATAATCAATTAATAGTGATCCTAAACAGCTGCGTCTGGACCAGCAGAGAAAAGACGCAAACAGGGACTTAAAAGGTGTTGCGCTCTTTCTAACAACTTGGATGACTCTATCTGTCAAACGGTCTTGGCAGAAAGGCATGCAGAGAATAATGTAGTCATAAAAAAAGGCGCATGGACTGATGTTGTGACACCCTCAAATTTGCGGAAAGAAAAAAAATTATTTAAATACATAAACGAAATATAATGATACATAACGAAGGTGTCATAACATAAAAAGGTCATTACAAAACGGAAATACTATTATACAAAAGAAATCTACAAGACGGGAGACATATCTCCCGTATAAATACGGAAATAAAAGTGTGTACAATAATATACAAACTATGAACCGAATATAGGTCCAAGGTAAATACTTCACTCGCTAGCTCGTCCATGTACCCCAAATATGCAACACCACCTGTTCGACCGCATTAAATATAAACACGGAAGCCACAGTCAGTGGGGAGTAACTCCGAGTTCTCCCAGCCACGAAATGTCTAGTTTAATGAAACATGAAAAACATAAAAGCAATGTATATAGAAAATACAAACCTTAACAAATATGATATGCTCTTCATGTTATGAACAGTTAACTAACATATAACCTAGCATATGAAAGCTATCATGTGAATTCGGTAATAAAATATAACTCGAGGTAGGGAAGCTGGTATGCTGGCTCCCGGTTACCATGTACAGGGCCCTGATCCACTCAAACCCTAACCAACACGTAAGCATGTGAATCAGTTCACAACCGTTAATCCAAACTCTATCATTCTAGCCCGGCTTGCAATCTCACCTTCTAGAACACTCATAGAATCATACAATACATGAAGACCATCGTCTACAAACGGCATAATCTTAGCACGGCCGATAGTCGACTTCTTAACTCGAGGCTATAAACCTACAGGTTAGGAAAACATGCCTAGTCCTAGACTGATCAGACCTAGCGACAACAGCTATTCCGTTCCCCGTCCCATGACATAACCTGTCTATGAAGAACTCTACCTAGGCGACCCCTAAGCAGAGATGGGCTAGTACTTAACTGGCTCCAGTCCCAAAACGGATCAGGCGCCATGCCCCGACTTGGATATAAACCCCCAAGCCGAGACACAAACTATCACAAGTAACATAATACTCTTTAAAGATAGTACGAGCCTATCAATGTCATGGTCCAAGCTACTCATTTAGAATTAGAATGGTCAAGACTCCATATATCCATAATTCTCTATGGGTACTTAGTCAACACGACACCAACCATATAAACAAACAGTCACGGGAACACCTCCTATCATGTGACTAATTGCATATAAATAAAAATCAAATATCATATCGCCTCATATCTACTAAGGCTAATTCAGTAATTAAATACAACCTTTCTTGAAGACAAATCCCCGACCCGAGTCTCGCGACGGGTCATCAGTCAAATCGGGGCTGACTAGATCTTAGTTTGACCAAACCCGTTGATCAAAAACCCGTCTAGAATCAGGTCTTTATCACAGAGAACATGAAATCAACATATTCATGACCATGTTTATTTTATTACTACTTGCTTAACATGTTAACTAATCATATTATCCAAAAACCCGCTTGACTTAACTGATAACAATTAACGAGGACCCGTCTTCTAATTTCTAAACATGTGAGAAATAATAATTTTATGAAAAACCTTTTTAATTAAATATTTTACTTATTAATATTTCCCACTTGCTAAATATTACAAAACACGATAAAAATGACGATACCTCAAAAACCGTCACAAGTCCCAAAGTGGGACCCACGGGCTGAGTTGGGCCGGACCCCACATGGGCTTAGATGGGCCCCACGGGCCTGTTTTGCTCAAAATGGCTGTTTTGCTTTAATTTTTTCTAAAACCGATTTCTAATATTTTCCCGCATGCTTAACATAATTAAAACCCGTCAACACAACAATTAAACAATCAACCATCGACACACCCCAAAGACCAAATCCCGGACCCACCTTGGACCAACCCAGACCGGTCTGGACCGGCCTGGACCGGCTGGTTTGGTCCGGTTCAGCAACCACCACGGTTCACCAACAACAACACCCAAAATATTTCCAACATGTTTTAATCATCAAACAACCATTTTAACAACCATCCATAAAAATCATGATTATGAACAATCATAAAAATATGTCAAGAATACTAACTTATCATAATTTTATACAAAAATCATCATTATGAAACAATCATCCAAATTTATTAAAAACACTAAACAACTTAAGAATTTCCTAAACAACTTAAAAATCATAACTTATTAAAAATCATCAAAAATCTTCAAGAACACTAAACTTGTTAAAATTTCATAAACAACATAAAAATCATAACTTATGAAAAACCATAATAATTCATCAAGAACAATAAATCAACATAAAAATTTCCTACAACTTAAAAATCATCAACAACAATAATACAACA
>JAIUZE010070355.1:0-26785 GCA_022085475.1 Heliosperma pusillum
CAGTTAACAATCGGTTAATCCAAACTCTATCAATCTAGCGGCTTGCATCTGCACCTTCTAAAACTATGAATTCATACCAACATGAAAGACCAATACTTCTAGAAACAGGCATAAGTTCTTAGAACAGTCAATAGTCGACTTCTGTAACTCGAGGCTATACCACAAGGTAGGAAAAACATCCTAGTCCTAGACTGATCAGACCTAGCGACAACAGCTATTCCATTCCCCGTCCCATGACATAACCGTCTATGAGAAACTCTACTAGGCGACCCCCTAAGCAGAGATGGCTAGTACTTAAGCTGGCTCCCTTCCCAAAGCGGAAACTCTTAGGATGCCATGCCCCGTCTTGGAGAAAGCCCCCCCCCAGGCCGGACACAAAAGCTATCAAGCAGTGAACTATATACTCGTTAAAGATAGTAACGCCTATCAATGTCATGGTCCAAGCTACTCATTTAGAATTAGAATGGTCAAGACGCCATATACTCATAATTCTATATGGGTACTTAGTCAACACGACACCAACCATATAATCAAACAGTCACGGAAACAATTTCCTAACATGTGACTAATTGCATATAAATCATAACCAAATAACATATCGCCTCATATCTACTAAGGCTAATTCATTAATTAAATACAACCTTACTTGGAGACAAATCCCCGACCCGAGTCCCGCGACGGGTCATCAGTCAAAACGGGGCTGACTAGATCTTAGTTTAACCAAACCCGTTTGGTCAAACCGGCTAGAAACAGAGTCTTTTCCACATAGACATAAAATCAACATATTCATTTCATGTTATTTTATTAAGACTTCTAACATGTGAATTATTCTATCATACCAAAAACCCGTTTGACTAAAAGGATATTAAATTAAACTACGATCTCGTCTTATAATTTCTAACATGTGAGAAATAATAATTTAATGAAAAACCTTTTAATTAAAATATTTGACTTATTAATATTTCTCGCTTGCTAATTATTACAAAACGCGATAAAAATGATATAACTCAAAAACCGTCACAAGTCCCAAAGTGGGACCCACGGCTGATTTGGGCCGAGACATTACATGGGCCTGGACTGGGCCCACGGCCTGGTTTTGGGTTGTTTTGGCTTTTGATCGATTTTACTAAAAACCGTTTCTTAATATTTCCCGCATGCTTAACATATTTAAAACCCGTCAAAACAACAACCAAACAATCAAACATCGACACAACACCATTGGACCAAAACCGGACCAATCCAGACCGGACCAGGACCGGCCTGAACCGGCCTGAACCGGGCCTGAACCGGCCGGTTTGGGCTGGTTTTTCCGGCCTTTTCTCACGGTTCAAACAACCCCAAATTCCAAATAGATTCTAACATGTTTTTAATTAACAACATCCATTTTTAAACATCCAATTCAACCATCATCATACCAAAAATCATTATTATGAACAATCATCCAAAATCATCAAGAACACTAACCTTGTTATAAATTCATACAACATGATAAAAACAACTACTTATCATGTTACTACCAAAAATCCATAAATAACAACAACATGAACAAAAATAAAAGGATGAACCAAAAACTAAAGAAACAAAGGCTATGTAACATTAATTCGTCGAGTCACTCGGAATCGTTACCGACCTATGCTAGCACAATCAAGTAGCACCAAAATAGAAGTAAGAAACCCGTCTACCATCTGCACCCACAAATATACGGATTCCCAAAACTAGTCTTCAAAATCTCCCTTATAAGACATGAACAAATACACAACATATTAGAAATTTTAAAACTTGTTTCCATAATTAAGATGTTGAGGAACGATTTTGACAGGAATTGACATTAAACCGTACTTGAAGATGGATAGCGATGAGGATTCTAGAAAATATATTTTAATGGGGGGACGGATTTACGTTAAGATACGAAGGTTTTTGATGATTTTGTCTCTAATACGACTACGAACTAATGAAGACGACACAGAACGTCAAGAACGATGGAAGAACGGCTTAATTTGATCTTACGGTATTTGTTGTAAAATGAAAGTTTTATAGTGAGTATGGGGGTGAGGGACCCGTGTAAATATAGAAGGGAGTATTGAGTCGTTTTGAAATTGTTGTTACGGAATTGACTCGGGTTTAATAATTATTTTACGGTAATTGATTAGATATAAATATATATTAAGTTAATTAAATTAAATATCTAGATATTATGTTATATTATTGAAACGAAAAGAAAATATCAAGCTCTATTAGAGGGCAAGGAGCCGTGTGGATAGGTGAGGAAACGGATCTGATTTCGAGGGTTTTGCGTAATTTTCGTTAACTGATCGATAAAGTTAATAAATATCTAGATATTATTATTAGTTTAATCAAAACAATTAAAATATCTAATTGTGAGTGGAAAAAGATGACATGGGCGTGTGACTCATGCCAAAGTCGGGTTTCGGGTTTGTTTCGGGATTTGAGATGAGTCGGGAATAGTTAAATGATTCCCGGGTTTAAACCGTAAAACCTTATTATAAATTCCGAATAAATTCAAAATAATTTTATTAAATTATCATAAATTCTAATAAATCTAAATAAAAATAAATCAAAAATATTATTTTTTTAAATACAATTTCGGTCTTCAAACTTATAAGGCGAGTCGGGAAAAAGTCAACGAAAGTCAAAGTTGACTGAAAGTCAAGAAAAGTCAAAGATGACTTAAAAGTCAAGAAAAGTTTATGACGACTTAAAAGTCAAGAAAAGTCAATGACGACTTTAAAAAGTCAAGAAAAGTCAAAGACGACTTAAAAGTCAAGAAAAGTCAAAGATGACTAAAAACGGGATTTTCATGAAATCTCTCAGAAATTCCAAATACTAACTCGGAATTTCAAAATACGACTCGAAACAATAAATTCTATTTTAAAAACTTAAGTCTGCTGAAAAGTGTTAGTAAATATTTTTACTAGAAAAAATTGGGTACTTTTCGGGTTGTTACATATGGTAAGATGGGGGATTTATTGTAGGTTTATTAATCGATTACGTTAATTGGGCATAAAGATTAAGTCTTTTGGTATTCTACTTGTTTTGTGCGTATTAGGTGTTTGTTGGAATGCTTGAACGAGTAATTTGAGTCTTTCCCATGTTTTATAACTAGTTTGAGTGAGAGCTTAGACCTGTATTGTTGTTGTGTGTGTGGTTGATGTTAAGGGGGAGGTTAGGGCGAGAACCCAATCGAAACTTAAACTAGGGCTCGTCTCGTATCGAGAGGTGGAGGCTTGTCTTTTTATCCGTCTTCCACCGAGAGGTGGAGACATGTTTAGACTCACCTTTAGACTAGTACTAACCCCCACCATAATTGACCTATACTTGCATTGATGAACCCATCCACCCTATTTCCTTTTAATTATTGTTTTATATCCCATCTTTGCGTTCTTGTTAGTCTTGTTTAGCATCAATCACCTCTAATTTGCTTCTAGCTAGAATTAAACTAGATTTCGACCAACTTACCTTAGAGCCTTAATCACCGTCCTTTGGGTTCGACCTCCTTACCCTACTACATTAATTAGTTTGGTAGTGAGTCTTATAAGTTTTGATTAATCGGGGGAGGGCGACTAAACCCGCATCAAAATGGCGTCGTTGCCGGGGACGACGATATAGGATAAGGTAAATTAGTCGATTTTAGGCTTAATTCATTTTATTACTTGTTTTCTCCTTTTGTCCTAGTGCATCAAGGTGCATTATGGCCATTTGATTCTCTTTTGAGTGTATGAGCAGGTGTTACATCGGTCCACTCCTTCCTCTCGACCGAGAGATAGAGAAAACTTTTCGGGCTAGAAGGAGACAAGCTCTTACTTCCTTAAGAGGATCCCCACCCATTCTTACCCCCATAAATACCCTACCACCCACAATTGAGCCTTCAACTTCACAAGCACCACCTCCCACTTTACCACCCCTCATCGTACCCACAAACATTCCAATAAACACAGCACCCATAATATCACCCACTTTTTCCCAAAACTCAAACAACACCCACCAACCAAATTCCCCAATTTCACCCATTTCACCAACAAACAACTCATTCACCCTAGAGATGGCTGACCAACCCATGGGCTACTACAATAGGCCGGACCCCAACCGGTCTTGCTCGGCCATCAGCTACAGAGCCATTGCCCCTAACACATTCGAACTCCGTCATCATGTCATCTCATTCATTCAACAAGACATCTTTCACGGGTTGAAGAATCAAGATGCTCATGAGCACTTGGTAGATTTAAGGAAAAGGTGGGAACGATCAAGAGGAATGGGATCACCGAAGACCAAATCTTACTCATGTTATTTCTTTTCTCCTTGAAGGACAATGCAAAAAAGTGGTTGAATTCCCATTAACCGTAAACTTTCACCACTTGGGCTAGCCTCTCAAAAGCCTTCATCACCAAGTTCTACCCCCCCTCAAAAACCGCAAGAATAAGACATGAAATCCAAACTTTCAAGCAAAAAGACTACGAGACATTGAGTGAAGCTTGGGAGAGGCTCCGAGATCTTCTAACCTCTTGCCCTCACCATGGTATCCCGAAATGGTTGACTACTCAAATCTTCTTTCAAACTCTAGAGCAAAGATTTCGAGACATGATAGTGGCGGCCTCCGGGGGAAATTTCGATAAGATGAACAACGCCGAAATCACGGAGATGATTCAAAACATCTCCGAGATGGAGAATAGCTATGGTGCGAGAGAGAGCGAAGGTAAGAGTGAAGGGCCTAGTAGGCTTGAGTTGGAGACAAAACTCAAGTTGGATGAGCTATCTAAGAAGTTTAATAACTTGGGGTTGGAAAGAGGCAAGGGGCAAATTCATCATATCCAAGGGGAGAGACCTAGTCATGCTAGGGTCTACTATCTTGAGCAACCAAGGTCTCCTCCAAGGACCTATTCTCAACAACCTATTTGTGACACATGTGGTGGTGTCAGCCACACATATGACTTGTGCCCTTCCTTTCCAAGAGATGACCATCTTCAACAAGATTGCTATTCTTTGCAAGATCAACCAAGGTATTCCTATAAACGCCATGAAACCTTCTACCGGGCTTTTCCCAATCAAGACCCGATGATTTCCAACAACCAGCACCTAAATATCAAGCTCCTCAATACCAACCACCACCTAAATCCGACCATTCAAGGTCTTACAACAACAACAACCAATGCCAAAATTCCGACTCTAGGAGATTTTCACAACAAAGCAACCAATCCTATGTCCCTCCTCCATTTAGAGACCAAAGAAACAACAACAACCGAAATCAACACAACAATCACAATCCTCAAAATCAACAAAATTTCCAACAACCACCCCCTCGAATGAACAACCCAACTCTTCCATTGAACAAATTTTGAAGGGTATGAAGAATAGGGCTATGCAGCGTGAGGCAAATACATAACAAATGATCAAACTCTTGAGATCCGACATTTCTAATGTCCAAGCTCAACAAAGAAATTTTCATTCCTACTTAGCCAACCAAGAACTCATTACCGCTTAAAAAAGGGAACATGTTCTACCGATCCAAGGCTCCCACCCTAAGGATGGCCACCCACATCACCAACAACTACATGCTATCACTTTGGTGGGTGAGAACAAGTTGAAAAACCCTCAAAAACCCATGAGTTCCAATGAAAAAATAAAGTTGAAGGGTAAGATGGTGGAAGACTATTACCCTAGTGAAAATGAAATCACCCTACCTCCTCCAAATGTGACCCAAGACTACACACCTCCTCTACCTTTTCCCAACCGGCCCAAGGTCGTAAGTAAAGAGAAGAAATTTGCAAAGTTTGTGGGGATGCTAAAAACGCTTGAAGCCTCATCACCTTTCACCGAGGTAGCGAGCCAAATGCCACTTTACACCAAATTTCTTAAGGAGGTGTTGACCAAGAAAAGGAGCATAACCAATGATGGGCTTGTAGCCTTGACGGGAGAGTGTAGTGCGGTGCTTTTGAACAACATGCCTAAGAAACTTCAAGATCCGGGGAGCTTTTCTATACCTTGTGTGGTGGGAAACATTCCGATTTCAAGAGCTCTTTGTGATTTAGGAGCTAGTGTTAGCATCCTCCCTCTTCCCCTTGCAAAAAGGCTTGGCCTTGAATATTTGAGACCCACTTTCATGACCATACAACTTGCCGACCGCTCGGTCAAATATCCTAAGGGAATTCTTGAAGATATCCCGGTCAAAGTGGGTAATATCTACATCCCCGCCGACTTTGTGGTTTTGGACATTCCCGAAAACCAACAAACTCCCATTATCCTTGGGAGACCATTCATGGCAACCGGAGGTGTCATCATTGATGTCAAGAAAGGGCAACTCTCTTTTAATGTTGGTGAGAGCAAAATTGATTTTTCTTTGATAGAGGCCTTGTCCAAGCCAATGGTGGAAAGTGTCTATTCGGTGGATGCCATTGAAGGCATTGTTGGTGATTTGAGAAAAGAGAAGAGTGATGAAAGTGACGACTTGTTTGGTGTTGCATTTTTGGAGAGTTCTAGGGAGAATGAGATAGGTTGTCTTATTGATGATGAAATTGAAGCATATTTGAATTCTCCAATTCCATTTCATTTAAGCTCTTTTGAAGGTGATCCTTGGCTCCTTGACTCCTCCTCTAGTTCGGAGAGCCAAGTTGATGAAATTGAAGAGGCCATGAGAGAAAATTGCTTGGGAAAATCTCTTCTTGATGAAGAAAACGGTGAAGTTGAGATCTTGCTTCCTCCTTCACCCACCACTTTGAAGCCTTCTATGCCCTTGCCTCTTGATCCTCTTTATAGGGTGAGTGTTTTCACACTCTTTACCCCTCCCGTCTACCATGATAATCCACCCAAAATTACCAAGGGGTGTGGAGAGTTGCCATGTGAGTCTAACTATATCATGCCAACATCTTCTACTTTATTTCACGAAGAAGACGGTGAAGAGTCGATCGAGCTTGGGTTGAGTTTGTCGGTGTATCATCCTTTGAGTCCCCTTGCTATTTACTTATGCTTGTTTTTGGGGTTTGCTCAAGAATTTGATAAGTTGCTCCCGGCTTTGAGCAACGATGATGCAAAGAAGAGGCAAAATTAACAAGCTTCCCTGGTGGGTACGAGTAAGTGGACCACTTCACTCCCTTGAGCATATTCATTTTGTTGAATTTATTCATCCTTAGGCATTCATGAGTTGAACATTGTCACTTACCCTACTTTGAAAATCCACATAAAATTTCCTTGAATCCAAAGTCTTCCCCTAAGTATCCAAATGCGAGTTAATTCAAATTAGCTCTCTTCTCATATCAATAAACAAACTTGCATCCATGTAGTTAGTTTGCTTTTAGTTTATTTCACTTTTCGCATTGTCTTTTACATACTCTTGCTATTGAAAAACTCAAAAATATGTTAATGCATTTAGTTTGCGTTCTATTATTTTGCTCTTCCCCTCCTAGCTTTTGGACCATTGAGGACAATGTCCGATTTGAGTGTGGGGAGGAGATTAATGTATAGATTGATTTAGAAAATTTTAAATAAAAAAATTTTGTATAAAAAATTTGAAAAATTTGAAAAAAATCCTATAAATTAGTTTGTATATAGTTTATTTTGTATATATTGTTGTGTGTTTCCTCTTATCTCCATCCATAAGTGCACCCTACATCATAAGAAGCACAAAATAGGGAAAATGAAGACGCTATGGTGAGATCTTTCCTATTCTCTTCTCCCTTATCTCTTTTTCTTCTTACTTGTTGTTTGAGGAGGACGGGATGAGTTGATGACGATGTTGTGGATTTTGTTGATCGGCATGTGTGCCACTTATGTGTTGTTAGGAAATAGCATTAGCTTATGTGTCATAGAGTCGGTTAGAGCATGTGCATTTAGGTTGTATATATGCTAGATTGCATCATGGCATATAGTTGCATTTAGGAAAATAGTTTTGAAAAATATCTATTTTTTAGCTACTTTTTTATTCATAAAGTGTTCATCTTAATCGTGGACTTTTAGACGCTCTAGGTTATGCATTTCTAATGAGTTTTGACCCGTCCACTAATGCCGAGTCATGAGTTTGCGCTAATTCCACCTCGACAACCTCAATTGATGTGAATATTCCGTTAGTTGAAAGAGTTCTTAGATGACCGTCTTACTATGCAACCAACCTTTATTCATTGTTCTTCCACTTCTACTCTCAAAAAGGAAACAACGCAAACAAGCCAAAAATATTGAGTCAAACATCATGTTTTCTTGTTTTCGTCGAGGAAATGAAAAACAGAACTTCTAGGGATTTTAGTGGGCCCACATCTAGGGCTCCGCTCGATGCCACTACGGTGGGGATACCCCTATTGTTGGTTCCGACCGCGTGTCCTTGACGAAAACCGTGTGCTATCATGTCAAAATTGCAAGTCAACAATGCAACTCAAAAAGAAAGAAAAAGAAAACCAAAAGAAGAAAAAAATTGTAGAAATGAAAATTTTCCAAGCAATACGACTCAAATCTCTTTTTCCTTTAACCTTTCTTGGATCATTTATCCTTGAGTTGCATAGTGAGACGGAACGACCCTTGTGTCTCATTTAGTTGAGAGACGTGAATTCCATATGTTATTGTGTTTAATAACGTCACGGGGATCTCATTTCCATCTTCCATTTTATCGCTCTTGACCAAGCTAATGGTAGACGAGACTCGAAATTTTCATTAGTCTTGTACCACTAAGAGGCGAACACTTTTCCATGCTTTATGATACGAGTGGCTTATAAGGATCATGCATTTATTTAGACGGTTTTCCTCATAGATATTTTCGTCACATGGATGAGGCATGTGATTATTCTTTTGTTCGATGCATTCTTGTCATGGTCATACGTGCTTATCATTTGGATGCATCGCAAATTTTCCGCAAGCCCCCACTTGCCTTACAAGGGAGTACATACCTCATTGTATTTCGTTGTGAGTTGAAGGGACGAAGAAGGCCCGTTAATTGCCTTTCATCGGATTCTAGTGGTTTAGTTTAGCTTATTTAAATAAGGGTCTTGTTTTTTATCACTTACTTACTCGGGGACGAATAATGTTTAAGTGTGGGGAGGTTTGATATACGATTAATTTAGACCGTTTCCCCTCTTTATGTTCTTATGGTTCGGCGTATTTAGTTTAGTTTAGCGTCGATTTTATCGTATTTTGGCCCTTATCCCGTGTACTCTCATATTATTTAAATCCGTCTCATTTTATAGGAAATATGAAAAGACAAGGACGAGACGAGATAAGAACCGAGAAACCGTCACAAAACTAAACACAAAGAAGAAAATAAGAAAGGAAGAGGAACGACGGTCAAGGGGCGCCAGGCGGTAGGTGGCACCGGCAGCCGGCCCACCGGCTTGGCCACCCACTCCCTCCAAACTGACGAAAAAAAGACGAGAAATGGCAGAGAGCCCCAGCCGGCCTAGCCCACCGGCAGCCGGCCATACAACTGGGGAAACACCTTGAATCAAGTCGCGCGGGAGAAGGCGGAGGAGAGAAAGAGGAGGCGCCATCCGGCCAGGACAACCGGCAGCCGGTCTGACCGGCTAGGGATGCCGCGTAAAGTGAGGAAGAGAAAGGAAGACGGAGGAAGGGCAGAGGGCGCCAGCCGGTCTAGGCCACCTGCGGCCGGCCGGCCGGGACCCCCTTTGTCCGCAAATTTGCTTTGTTTCTTCCTTCTTCTTTTGACCCCCTATTCCTACCAACCTATAAATACCCCCCCTCCTAATTCATCCTAGACACACAACCCTAGACACAAGAACCCTAGTAATTAATAAGGAATATCTCCCTAATTAGTATTCTAATCTCTCTTAATTAGTGATAATTACTCAATTTCCTAGTTAATTATTGTTAGATCTAGTCTTTCTCTTAGTTACTAGTGAAGATTTGGGCTGTAATTTGAAGACAAGAGGAGACTCTTATTTGATTATTAATCCAAGTTTCAATCTTTCTTACAATTTTGGTATAATTCCTCATCTTTATTTCATTACTTGCCTTTTAATTTCTTGTTCTTGTTTATCTATCTAGTTTTCATGTTGAATATGTCTTCTCTTGTTTACTTCATATCAAAGTATCCATCTTTAATGTCTTCCTTCATTAGTATGAGTAAGTAGTGTATTGCCAGGGTAAGATGGGGGACTTATTGTAGGTTTATGGGTCGATTATGGTAATTGCGCATAAAGATTAAGTCTTTTGGTATTCTACTTGTTTTGTGCACACAAGGTGTTTGTTGGAATGCATGAATGAGTAATTTGAGACTTTCCCATGTTTTATTACTAGAGTGAGAGCTTAGACTTGTATTGTTGTTGTGTGTGTGTTGGATGTTTAGGGGGAGGTTAGGGCGAGAACCCAATCGAACCTTAGACTAGGACTCGTCTCGCATCGAGAGGTTAAGGCTTGTCTTTTTATCTGTCTTACACCGAGAGGTGGAGACATGTTTAGACTCACCTTTAGACTAGTCCTAACCCCCACCATAATTGACCTATACTTGCATTGATGAACCCATCCACCCTAGTTCCTTTTAATTATTGTTTTATATCGCATCTTTGCTGTGACACCCTCAAATTTGCGGAAAGAAAAAAAATAATTTAAATAAATAAAAGATGAGAATACGTTTCTAATAGGTTCACTTTAGTGAAAATCGGTATATTTTAAAACCGGAACCTATTATTAAATATATTCATCATAAGAAGGTGTCATAAATAAAAAGGTTCATAACAAAAAAGGAAATAATATTATACATGAAAATTATCCAAAACGGGAGACACATGTCCCGTATAAATACGGAAATACAAGAGTGTATAATAATATACAATCCTAAGAACCGAATATAGGTCCAAGGTAAATACTTCGCTCGCTAGCTCGTCAATGTACCCCAAGTATGCATTCACCACCTGTTCGACCGCATTAAATATAAACACGGAAGCCACAATCAGTGGGGAGTAACTCCGAGTTCTCCCAGCCACGAAATGTCGAGTTTAATTAAACATGAATAACATAAAAGCAATGTATATGACAAATACAAAACTTAAACATATATGATATGCTTTTCATGTTATGAAACAATTAACTAACATATAACCTAGCATATGAAAGCTATCATGTGAATCCGATAATAAACTATAACACGAGGTAGGGAAGCTGGTATGCTAGCTCAGAGGTTACCGTTAACATGGCCATGATACACTCAAACCCTAATCAAACATAATATCATGTGAATCAGTTAACAACCGGTAATCCAAACTCTATCAACCTTAGCCGGCTTGCATCTCACCTTCTAAGATTCATAGAATCATCAAACATGAAAGACCAATACGTCTAGAAACAGGCATAAGTTCTTAGCACAGTCAATAGTCGACTTCTGTAACTCGAGGCTATACCACAAGGTAGGAAAACATCCTAGTCCTAGACTGATCAGACCTAGCGACAACAGCTATTCCGTTCCCCGTCCCATGACATAACCGTCTATGAGAAACTCTACTAGGCGACCCCCTAAGCAGAGATGGCTAGTACTTAAGCTGGCTCCATTCCCAAAGTGGAAGGAATTAGGCAGCCATGCCCCCGGCTTGGTATCAAAAGGCCCAAGTCAGTGACACAAAAGCTATCAGTGGTGAACATATACTCGTTAAAGATAGTACTGCCTATCCATGTCATGGTCCAAGATACTCATTTAGAATTAGAATGGTCAAGACGCCATATACTCATAATTCTCTATGGGTACTTAGTCAACACGACATATATCATACAATCAAACAGTCACGGGAAAAACTTCCTATCATGTGACTAATTGCATATAAATCATATTCAAATATCATATCGCCTCATATCTACTAAGGCTCATTCATTCATTCATTAAAATAAAACCTTACCTGAAGACAAATCCCCGACCCGAGTCCCGCGACGGGTCATCAGTCAAAACGGGGCTGACTAGATCTTAGTTTGACCAAACCCGTTTGGTCAAACCAGCTAGAAACAGAGTCTTAGCCATCGAGGCTTGAACATAAGAATATCACATTCATTTCATGCTATTTCATTCTATTTCTAACATGTGAATTATTAATTCATACGAAAACCCGCTTGACTTAAAGGATATCAAATTAAACTACAATCTCGTATTATAATTTCTAACATGTGAGAAATAATAATATTATGAAAACTTTTTAATTAAATAATTTACTTATTAAAATTTCCCATTTGCTAAATATTACAAAACACGATAAATTAACATTAAACTCAAAAACCGTCACAAGTCCCAAAGAGGGACCCACGGCTGATTTGGGCCGAGACCAAACCGGACCTGAACTGGGCCCACGGGCCTGGTTTGGGCTGTTTTGATTAAAATTCTAAAAACCGTTTCTTAATATTTTCCCGCATGCTTAACATATATAAAACCCGTCAAAACAACAACAAAACAATCAAACATCGACACAACTCTCAAGCCCACCCACGGACCCACCATGGACCAACCCAGACCGGCCTGGACCGGGCCTGAACCGGCCTGAACCGGCCTGGTTTGGGCTGGTTTACACGGCCACTTACACGGTTCCCACAACAACCACCACCAAATTATTTCCAACATGTTTTAATTATCAAACAACCATTTTAACAACTAATTTAACCAACATCCATATAAAAATCATGGTTATAAATAAATCATCTAAATTTATCAAGAACACTAACATGTTAAAAATTCCATACAACATAAAAATCATACTACTTATCATGTTACTACTAAAAATCCATAAATCATAATAACATGAACAAAAACAAAAGATGAACCAAAAACAAAAAGAAACAAAGGCTATGTAACATTAAATCGTCGAGTAACTCGGAATCGTTACCTTAGCTAGCAAAATCAAGTAGCACCAAAATAAGAAATAAAGAAAAACCCGTCTACTAATCTTCACCCAAAATATACGAGTCTCCAAACTCGTCTTCAAAATCTTCCCCTATAAGAAATGACAAGAATAATATTGTTAGAATTAAAACTTGATTTTCCATAATTAAAGTGTTGAAAACGATTTTGTCGGAATTGAAAATAAACCGTACTTGAAGATGGAGAGCGAAGAGGAGATTCTAGAAATATAAGTTAGGACGGATTTGAATAAGAAATGAAGGTTTTATGATGATTTTGCTCAAGAACGACGAAGAACGACGAAGAACTATGAAGAACGATGAAGAACGATTAAAGAAAGTGTAAATTAGATCTTAATTTGATTTATTGTAAAATGAAAAGTTGTTAGTGAGTAAAGTGGAGAATGGGCCGTGTACATATAGAAGGATTATGGAGTCGGGTTTTGAAATTGTTGTTACGGAATTGACTCGGGTTTAATAATTATATTACGGTAATTGATTAGATATAATTATATATTAAGTTAATTAAATTAAATATCAAGATATTATGTTATTGTAATCAAAAGAAAGACAAATATCTAGTCCTATTAGAGGGTGAGGAGCCGTGTGGATAGGAGAGGAATCGGGTCTGATTTTGAGCGATTTGCGTAATTTTAAACGGACGGATCGATAAAGTAACAAATATCTAAGATATTTGTATTAGTTTAATCGAAACAATTAAAAGATCTAATTGTGAGTGGAAAAAGATGACATGAGCGTGTGACTCATGCCAAAGTCGGGTTTCGGGTTTGTTTCGGGATTTAAGATGACTCGGGAATAGTTAAATGATGTTCGGGATCAAACCGTAAAAGTTATTCTTTAATTCCGAATAAATTCAAAATAATTATATTAAATTATCATAAATCTAAATAAATCTTAATAAAAATAAATTAAAAATATTATTTTTTTAAATAAAATTTCGGTCTTCAAAATTACAAGGCGAGTCGGGAAAAGTCAACGAAAGTCAAAGTTGACTTAAAAACGGGATTCTCATGGAATCTCTCAAAAATTCCAAATACGAACTCGGAATTTCAAAATTCAACTGGAAACAATAAATTCCACTTTAAAATTTAAACAGGCTGAAAAGTATTCGTAAAATATTTTTACTAGAAAAATAGGGTACTTTTCGGGTTGTTACATTTGCCTTCTTGTTAGTCTTGTTTAGCATCAATCACCTCTAATTTGCTTCTAGCTAGAATTAAACTAGATTTCGACCAACTTACCTTAGAGCCTTAATCACCGTCCTTTGGGTCTGACTTCCTTACCCTACTACATTAATTAGTTTGGTATTGAGTCTTATAAGTTTTGTTTGAACGGGGGAGGGCGACTAAACTCGCATCAGTAAGTTACGTGTAACGATAAACTGAATACCCAGCTTGACGAGCTCTACATGCTGAAGAAAGCAGGCGTCGCTGCCTCCACATCTCTACTCCCGTCTGACTTGTCCAAAAAGGGTGGCGAGCCCTAATGGGTTGTCTGTCGGCACAGTGGTTCGACGAGCTCTGCATTGCCATTTTCACAATAGTTAGAACAGTTTGAGCTCTTTTAAAGAAGTAAGAAGGTGTCCATGACATTACCATTAGGCCCTTGACATTGTCGAATTTCAGGTTATGCCCAAACTTAAATGAACTCTTATGGGCATCCTGGAGCACTTCCCAAAATAGTAGATGATGCACCTGTCAATAGACAACAAAACCAAACTCAATTCTAAGCTTGATACACCCAATAGTATTATCCCCACCTAAACACGTATTTGTACCCTAAAACCAAACTTTTAACTACGCAAGCTCTACATCGGCGCTAATCTGCATTCTATGACCACAATCCGTAACTACAACAGCTGCAATCACACATTATTTAATAAGGCCTATCAAATCAGCTCCTCACAATCAAAATCCATACATACTATCATTCTAATCAACCCCAAGAACTGAATGTCCATCAAAACTAAACTGTACGACCACAAAAACCAAGCACGTTTGCAAAATCATAAAAATCTAAAAGTACACCGTATAATCACAATCATAAACTGAAAATATACCCACTTTCAACTCCCCACCAAATGTTACAAATCCATTACAAATCCATTTTACTAATTTAAGCAAAACAATTACAATGTATAGAATCAAAATCCGGAAGTAAACATACCGTAGAATCACAATGACAAACTGAAAGTAGTTCATCTCACTTTCTCGAGTTGTTGGTTGAGTTTCAAGAATAGTTTCTGGCTCCTGTAACTATAGAGAAATTTACAAAAGTGATGAATAAATCAGCACAAAAGTGAAATGAAAAGAAAATATCCTGAATATACTTGAATGAAAACTATTATAGGACAAGAAAACAGCTTAAGAGGAGTGCTTGACAAAGCACCATCAAGCAAAAAATAATCTGATATTCCAATTTCAATTATTCCCACAGTTAATAAGTAACAAATACAAAGCCAAAGAACAAACGCTTACCCTGAGGCCTGAGATTGCCATTTTGAGTTTGAAAGTCAATATGGCCATCCCCCCCCCCCCCCCCCCCCCCCCCCCACTACGAATACATGTTTTGGCTCCTTGATTGCAACAACGCCACCATTAATAAATTCGATCTCACTAAGTCACTAATACTATTTGTATATACCTAAAAATTTAAACATAAAAAATCATGTAATTTGGTATTTAACAATAGTATACTCACAATAGCTAGTCCGTCCAAAGCATTGACGAAAACAATCATAAAACTTAAAAGGCAAAGACAAATTCTTTCTAATGAAAAGAAAGATCTCATAGGTCACTCGTTCCTCCCTCTTCCTCCTTAGGCTCTATCAACATATCAATTTGCATAACCAAAGCATTATAGTCAGATTAACCTAATTAAGATCAAAGTACAATAGTTTTAAAATACTGTAAACAAAGAGGATGTAACAAAGAGGAAGAAGTTGGGGAATAGATAGATGGGAGAATATGGGATATGGGAATTTGGTAAAGAGGAAGATTGAAAAACCCCAAAAACTGAATGTCCATCAAAACTAAATCGTACAACCACAAAAACACGCACGTTTTCAAAATCATAAAAATATGAAAGTACACCGTATAATCACAAGCATAAACTGAAAATATACCCACATTCAACTCCTCACCAAATGTTACAAATCCATTACAAATCCATTGTACTACTTTCAGCAATAGCATTATAATGTATAGAATCAAAATCCGGAAGTAAAACATACCGTAGAATCACAATGACAAATTGAAAGTAGTTCATCTCCTTTTGTTAACAGTTATACTAAGATGCAATCTGTGGGAGGAGATATCAATAGATTTTGCAGTGAAATTAGTGAAGGAGGAGGAAGGTTTAGGTAGAAGGAGTGAGGAGGCTCTATTTTTCTTTTGCAGAAAAGTAAAGTAAAGTAAATTGATGGAAAGATGCGGCGAAGTTAAAAGTCATTGAGCAAAATTAGGAGGGGCACGTTGGCTGTGTTTGTGAGCAATTTGTAAAAATGAACAGAATGCCACTACTCTGATAACAGTAAGAACATCTCCAACCATGCTCAAATCTCTTCCTCATCCCACTCTCTTTCATCACTTCTCACTCATCAACCTCATATTCCTCGAGTTTTCAATTTACAACAAAGACACTCCCTCCAACAATAATTTATTCTTATTACTCATCAAATTATCTTTCATCATTTTTCTCCCCCTAAAAAATATTCCAAATATTATCAAGATTGGTTTCAATGTGTATAGAAAAATACATTAATATTTTAGTGTAATTTTTATAAATTGTATTTACTAATTTACTAGTAAAAAATATAAAAAATGAAAAAAAAAAAAATGAAATCTACAATATCTCTCCTCTGTACACACTTATATCCTCCCTCTCAAAAATTCTACAATGGACCCCACTTTTGTTACGCGTTCTGATCAGCGAAATATGGAGGAGCTTGCACTTCCTCAATAAAATGAGGATACTTGCACATGGTTGGAAGTGGCTTGGAACCCATAATTTACCATTCCTCAGATTCTCGCGCAGCTACAAAATCATTGTTGGAGATGCTCTAAGGGGAGTAAAGACTTCTTAAAGGGTTATTATAAGACCATCTCCAACCATAAACTTTTCTCTTCCTCATCCCACTCTCTCGTTACTTCTTACTCATCCACCTCATTATTCATCAACTTTTCAATTAACAACCAAATTACTCCTCCAACAATGATTTATACTTATTCCTCGTCCCCCTCTCTTTCATCATTTTATCTTTATTACTTTAATATATCCCACACAATTTTTTATATTAAAAATTTATTTAAGTAATTTACCCGGGTTTTCTAGACGGTAATTTTTTGATAAATTCTGTTTTTTTAAGTAAGACGTTAAAAAGTCCATGACTATGTCGAAAAGATAGAAGGCATAAAATTTATAACATTATTTTATAAGACTACATTAACACAATAATTAAGAGAACATAAAATGATAAAGGAAATACATTAAATTAAGAGACCGCTTAAAATAAAATAATACAAATTATTTTACAAGACTACATTAATACAATAATTAAGAGAACATAAAACGATAAATGAAATACATTAAATTAAGAGATCGCTTAAAATAAAATAATACAAATTATTTTAAAAGACTACATTAATACAATAATTAAGAGAACATAAAACGATGAAGGAAATACATTAAATTAAGAGACCGCTTAAAATAAAATAGTACAACATTAGTTAGAGTCACCAAATTTTTGCCAACTATTTTCAATTAGATATGCTCTTAGATTTTGGTGTGGCCTAGCATTTCTTATACGATTCCTGTTTTGAATGTATGCAGTTATAGGAGCTGTATAACCTACTTCATACACGGGATCATCAACAAAAACTTCACCTTCCCCATTCCCATTGTTGTCGAACTCATTAGGGTCGGAATAGTTAGCATAAGTATCTCTTTCATCCTCCACTATATATCATGTTACAATTAGTCTTGCTTGTAACGGATTTATCCGTCACAAGTTTTTGACGGATCGGATCCCTCTCACAAGCTTACAAGTGGGAGGGCAAGTGGGAAATCAATGGTTTCCCACTTGCCCTCCCACTTGTAAGCTTGTGAGAGGGATCCGACCCGTCACAAGCTTGTGACGGATAATGACCGCCATAAATGAGAATTTGTGATCATGTTATGCATTATGACACAACATGTTAAAAATTTTCGCATCAGTTGCTCGTTCCAAGTAAGTGCTAGGTTACGAATGACTGCAAATCTAACTTGTAGTACGCCGAACGCTCGCTCAATATCTTAACGAGCCGCTTCCTGAAGCTCTGCAAATAATCTATCTTTGGGTGTTTGGGGGAGTGGAATTGATTGTATGAATGTCGCACATTGTGGATATATCACATCGGTTAGATAATAGCCCGTGTTATAATGGTTTTCATTAACCATATAGTTAACACGAGGTGCACGCCCATTCATCATATCATCAAAAATAGGAGAACGATGGAGTACAATCAAGTCATTACAAGACCTAGGAATCCCAAAAAATGAATGTCATATCCAAAGGTCTTATGAGGCAACGACTTCAAGAATGACAGTCGCTCTACCACTACGGCCTTGATACATCCCCCTCCAACCAATCGGGAAATTCTTTCATTGCCAATGCATGCAATCAATACTTCCCATCATTCCAGGGAAATCTCGGTGAGCACCAATTTGTAGAAGCCTTTGAAGGTCATTGCATCAGGTGAGCGTAAGTACTGTGCTCCAAATGCTTGTATAACAGCTTCAGTAAATAATTCTAATGCTTCAGTTGTTGTTGATTCACCAAGCCTGTAGTACTCATTTGTTCTATCTACTCCTTCTCCATACGCTAATATGCGTAAGGCTGCAGTGCACTTTTGCAAAGATGATATTGGCACTCTACTAGTTTCATCAAAGCCTGGATTAAAAAATGTATCATAGGCTTCCGCTGCTCGCACTAGGCGAAGGAATACATGTCGATGCATTTGAAATCTACGACGAAACAAGTTTGAATGATATGTAGGATTAGGAGAGAAGTAGTCATTGTAGAGGTTCTCGTGACCATCTTAATGATTCCTCTCAATGTACCTTCTTTGATGAGGACGTCTTCGATTTTTAATAATTTGAGGTACTTGAGATATAACTGTGACAATACCTTCGTCTATTATTTCATCGTCATTGTCATCATCATTATAATTAGAAGATGAAGATGAAGGTGATGAGAACTCAAAATAAAAAATCCATTTGAGGTGAAAAAGATGGAAGAGGAGTGTGATGTAGAATACAACGAATAAGTATATTTATATATAGATCGACATGTATCACTATTAAGGGAACTTGAAAAGACTATACCATATAGCAAAAATACAACACTATGAAAACAGCAAGACAAGACAACACTCTAAAAACGAAAGATGTCAGACAACTTTAATAATTAAACAAACTATGAAATACAACAGTTTGAAAATGAATTAACAACACTCTGAAAACAGCAAGACAAGACAACACTCTGAAAACGAAAAGACAATACTCATATAACAACAAGACAACACTCTGAAAACAAAAAGACAACACTCTTAGAACGACAAGACAACACTCTGAAAATGAAAATACAACACTCTTAATACGAAAAGACAAGACTCTAGTCGTTTTGTAAGTCATGAAGTAGTGATAATTTCTATTGTTCTTCCGACGGTGTTAATTGATTGTAGATATTGATATCATTCCACTTGTAAATCCTTTCGTCTAACTTAATCTTTTGTAGGGCGACCGCTAATTATTGAGCCCTCATCTCCATCTTTTTATCATAATAATTTTTTCTTTCCCATTGCAGTTCTGCATCATTGGTCTTCTTGTCACCATAACGATTACCCAAACGGTCAATGCTTTCAGCTAAATAGGCAACATCACCTACTTTCATTTTCCCTTTATTCATTTTAGCTGACTTTATACCCTGAGAACGTTGCCTGCCCATACCTTCTTCATCGTCTCCACTATTAGGTGTGGAAAATCCGCCTTCATTAAGCCGAAATCTCTTACCACTGTTATTCAAGTCAGGGTCACTACCAAATGTAGGAGTATTTGGATCTGGATATTCTTCAACATCAACAGACATAGTTTTTTTAGACTTATTTTTTCGAGAATTATTGCTTTCACAGATCCTAATATTGTCGTTAACATAGCGCCCAACAACTTCTTGCCATTTCCGATATTTTTTTTTGAACAAAACCTATGCACATTCAAATTGAAATTTACCATGGCTATCATTATAAATTTTGTGAGCTTCTTGAATTACGTCTTCCTCATTCATTCCACCAGACTTTCTCCTTTGAGCTTCTTCATAGCAACCAACCCATTTCATAACCCCGGCTGATATTCTACGAAAGCAACCATCCAACATTTCTGGGTTTCGAGGTTTAATTTTAGTTGGATTCGCTTGGCGTGCCAAATCAAAAAGAAATTTGACTTTGACCCATAGTGCTTCTTTCTTTTGATTGGTGCCAATTACATTATCAGTTGGATGTCTCATAAAAGATGAAATTAGAGCTTCATCTTCTTCAATTGACCATCTTAATGGTGGGGTTTTAGAATTTTGAGTTACCCCTTCAACAACTACAACCTCTTCGCTCTCTTCGACGTTATTATCCTTATCACACATAGAATTTTGAGATATATTACAGTTCAATGAGCTTGTGTTATTTGACGGCGTTTGTGATGAAAATCGTGGATAATTCACTAGATTATTTGAATAAGTTTGGTCATATTGTGGGGAAGGATTATAACTGAGTTGGATTATTTTGTGGAGGAACTATAATTGTATCTATAATAGTATCTTCTCTAATTTTTCTAAAAATTTCTCAATTTTGAATTTCCAAATTATCCATGACAAGAATTTATTAAAATTAGATGATTTTCTTAAATAATATAGGAAATAAGGCAAACAATAAAAGGAGAGGTGTGTTGATATATGTCAATATTATTGGATATTTAGAGGGAGAAAATAGAAATTATCAATCCATTTTTATCCAATATTATCTCAAAATCTTATCCGTAATCTGTATACACCAAACAATGATCAAACAAGTCAGATATCATCATCGATCCAATCTGATCCGCAATCTGATCCAATCTTATCCACAATCTTATTCAACGAACAAGATCAAATAACCGAGATATCATCAATTTTCCAATATTATACAATCTTATCCGTAGATGTCTTTCTTTGTAATGTTAACTCTACATTTGTATTTACTTTACTTGGTTTTAATTTAGTTACTATACTGTACTATCCTAGTATCAAATCTTTTTTATAATTTATATATCAAAATTATCCGTGTTTGAGAAATTGATTTAAGTAATTTGCCCGGGTTTTCAACTCGATAATTTGCGACAAATTCGTGATAAAATTCGATTTTATTATACTCCCTCTGTCCCAGTGAATAGTTTACACTTGCTCTATTTTGTGAGGGGAAAATAAAGCAAGTATAAACTATTGACTGAAACGGAGGGAATATTTTTATTTTTTAAAGTAAGATGCTTTAAAAAAATCAATTTGTTGAGGATGAAAACGCACATTTTTTATCTCTGTTACTACTCCCTCATATTCTCGATAACATTCCCCATTTCTATTTTCGTCTATTCACAATACTTTCCCTATTTCCTTTTTTGGTAAGTGTTTGTTTGGTCCAAATTTAATTGTATGGTAGGGTAGTGTATTTGTGTGGTCCAAATTTAATTATATGGTGAGGTAATGTGTTTTCTTAATTTTTGTGTTAGAGTGAAAGGGGGAGGTTATTGAGAATAGGAGGGAGTATAATATACCCCACACATTTTTTATATTGAAAATTAATTCAAGTAATTTACCCGGGTTTTCTTGTCAGTAATTTTTTCTATCCTTGTTTTAATTAAGCTTTTTTTTTAAAAAAATCGAGATTAAAATTACGAATTCTTAATCATCTATATAAAAAATGATTTTTAAGAGAGTAAAGGAAACACAAATTAACATTTCAGTCGGTCACTATCCGTCTTTAACTTTAAGACGGGTCAAATACTTACAAAATTACCTCACTTGTTGCCTAGAAAATAAAAGTTATATCTTTATTACCAGCACTTGGTAGTATTCCCCGCCTTAAGCTTTAGACGGATAGTTCCCGCCTTAAGCAAGACTTACCGGAAAGAAAATCAAAGAAGTGAGAGAAAGTTAAGTGCCGGATATATATGTCAATATTACGACCGATTTGGAAAGAAAAAAAAAAGAATTATGGTGTAGTTACTTTTTTCAAAAAAGTTTAATTAACTTATAAAAATTAGGAAAAAAAAATACAAATTTGAAGATTATTAAATACATGTGGTACATAATGTTTTAGCAAAACGCAACGTTTTGTACATAGAAAAGGAAGAAGCATTAAAAAATTGCCAGCCTGTTGAACATTGTGTCCATTTACGCGTAGCGTTTTGATCCTTCATACATAGCGCAGCGCGCTCTTCCAATTATCGCGTAAGTCAAAGCATGGCTGGATCTCTCTTAATTGCTCAATTCTCTCTTCCCTACTTAATAGCAGAAGGCTCTCCTCGCTGTTGGAGATGGTCTAAATACCCACTGTAACACTAAGACTGTAACAGCCCGACCCAAACCCTGGGTCGAAAGCTGTCACTTGCGGTAGCTTGTTAGGCTCTGTACATGGCCTAAAGATCGGCACGGGTCCTTTCTAGCGTATTTTGTCCTCACTCATGCGCATCCCAGAAACCTTCCCAGGAGGTCACACATCCTAAGACTAATCTCAGTCAAGAACGCTTAACTTTTGAGTTCTTTTGCATGGATAACCAGAAAAGAAAGTGCACTTTGTTGATATGAGTAGTACTTTCAATCCCTTTAAGCACTAGTAAGATTTTAAGTCAATCAATGAACCTCTTCAGGGGCATCCCACGCACGGAGTATTACAAAGACATAAACACATATTTTCTTATTCGCTATTTTTATATCTTATTATTGTTAACATGGTATAAGAGCCCAAGGTTTGTTCTTGGGTTTCGAATTTAAACTGGCCCAAATCATGTTAATTCACACCGGTGCGCTCCTATGGTTTCGCCGTGGGTTTCGATGGGACCTCACATGTGAGGGGCGTGTTGGAATATAAAACCCACATGTGACTTGTTTCACATTGTTGGAGAAAGAGATTGTACCACTTTATAACCATGGGGATACTCTTCCTATTGCCAATTGGTTTTAGGATGGAACCTCCCTTGTGTTGTTAAGTGGTTCGTCTCTCTCCTCCGTTTGACTGAGGCCCGACCTGTTTGCATGTTCTAACATGTATAATATTTCTTTTGATTTAATCACATAATTAACCTCTAAATGTATCAATTTATATCTTAGTTAACATAATACAAGTACACACCATCTCATATTTAACAGCATTACCTCACCCATAACCACCATAACTCCATCTTATCAAAACCTCTTCGTCCCTTTGACCCACTTTCATCCAAACATCTACCTTTCATCCTTACTCCTTACCGCTCACACCTTGCGCGCTACATTATTCTATGAATTTAGGTGGTTCATAACTAAGATGATTGTGTAGGTAAGTGGCGGTGCAAAGTTGGTTATGCTAGGGTTGGCAGTGGACTAAAGACCTGACCTAGACCCTTTGGGTTGAAGCCTAGTGGCTTGGGTCTAGGTCGATTGGCGTGAGTCAAATATGGGTATTGTATAAAGATTTTGGGTCATGGGTCTGATTTACGAGACCGGAACTGTAAACCCGTATGATTAAAAAAAAGATTTTTTTAACCTAACTAAACAAATATTCTAGGCTTCTAGCTTGACGTAGTAATTCTAATTTAAGCCGGGTCAAGCCCCCCTCATAAAGACCAAGTGGGGGACAAGTGGGGGACAAATGAGTCCCTTCACTTACTCTTTGTAAGGAGGGGCTTGACCCTTCTTAAGCTTAAGACGAGTCGTCCCGTCTTAAAAGAGAATTTGTGTGTAATTTATACCGCTCTAAGCCACAAATACCTCAACTCCTCACCTTCACAATCTATGTAACACCCGGAAATGTACCCTATTTTTCTAGTAGAAATATTTTACGAAAGCTTTTCAGTAATTTTAAGTTTTAATTCATAATTTTAAGTTCCGAGTTGAATTTGGAATTTCCGAGTTCGTATTTGGATTTTCTGCGAGATTTCATGAAAATCCCGTCTTAAGGCGAGTTTGACTTTTCTTGACTTTTGAGTCGGGTTTGACTTTCTCGACTTTGAAACCGTCTTTGACCTTTTCCTACACAACTCACACTACTCCCTTCTTTAACCTAATTTTTCATTCAACACCAAATCAAACACAAAACCCTTTTCTTCCTCTCTAAGAAATCAACTTTCCCTCTTTGAATTCGATTTTGGAATTCGCGTAGTTTCTTCGTTACTTGATAGAATTTACGTAAGTTCGTCTTATTATTCTTCCCTAACCTTCCTCTATCCGTATTGATATTAAAATTATCGTCTTTCTCGCTTTTCAAGCTTTTCGTCTTTCTCAAGATGAACTTTATTCATCTTTTTACGATCTATTTGTAGGTGGTGACCTCCAAGATCCCGACAAAGACTACTTTCTAATTGAAGAGGAGCTTGACGACTAGTAGAGACGCATAAAGGTAACGGTGAAGGGTTACTCGGTATCACTTACGTGTTTTACATGTTTATATGCTAGAAAATCGTATTAGATTACGATTAGGAAGATTAGGATTCATGCTATGATTAATGAATGATGTTATATGATGAATATTGATGATGTATAATGATTGTTGATGATTATTTGAAGTATATATGAGAATTGGATTGATTTGGTTAAGTGAGCAAAGCTCACGGGGGAAGAGGTGCTCCCAGCCGGTCGACCGGCCGCCGGTCTGACCACCGGCTGGGAACACATCAGTAACATTTTTGGGAAAATTGGTTTTTGTATGATGAGGTGCTCCAGGCCGGCCCACCGGCCACCGGTCAATCCACCGGCCTGGAACACACCAGTAAGGGATGTTGGATTTTTGGTATGGTGCTCTGTGCCGGTCTACCGGCCGCCGGTCTACCGACCGGCCCAGACCTCTTTTCTCTGTTTTTGGGTTTTGCCTGTGTTCTGAGCCGGCCAACCGGCCACCGGTCACTTGCCCGGCCTGCAACACGGCTGTGTTGTTTTCTTTTGACTTCTAAAACTCGTAATTTATAATAGTTCGCATGATCGGTTTACCGTATAATTTTACGTAATGTCTTATAATATTCATGTTTTGGATATATGATATCTCTTTCGCATGTATCACATGTTTTGTGACGGTTTTGGTATGTTCCCACTTTGAGTCGGTTTTTACAAATGAGTCTGTTTGAGCACTATTTTGTCTCGTGCTTTGTATTCTCATTCCCTTGGCTACCTTCCCGTTCGTAAGGCTGGAATGTCGCAACGGAGAGGTATCCCACTGCTTAAATGCATGTGTTAGTGGGCATACGACGACGTTGTTGGGAGTTGAACGCTATGCGTTGTTCGAACCGGCCGTCAAATGTTGTGTACTTGCGAGGTGGTGTTATTTGCATGTAGCGTACCGCATGTTATGAGGCTTGAGCTCGTTTTCCGCCTCTTTCGTGAATTGATCTACCGAATTTGGGGTACTCGGCATATATATTGTAAGACCGAGTCTTGGATGCGAAACGTTTTATCGCATGTCGAATCGGAACACGTTATATTCTGAGATCCTGGCCAGGTTTAGACTAGGACCGTATTATTATCGTCGTGCTACCAGGAGGAAATTAGTCTACATATACAAAATGTAGCATCGTGTATGAGTTCAGGGAAATGCTTTATCCCGTGGATGCCTGTTAATCATACTTGCCATGTACACGGTGCTAGTGCGTTTCATTTACCGTGAGAGATGTCGTCTTGTGTCGTTCTTGAATGCGTGATTTCATGACATTATTCATGGTCATTGCATGATTGGACACTGTCATTGTCTTGGTTCGTGAATGGATGATAATATGTTGGATTTACTGTGATCATCGCATGACTTGACTGGTTTGTCTGTCGAGTCTCAATCTTATCAATCTTATACCGCTAACGGTGAGATGCAAGCCCTAGTGAGCGTATTCGATTGCCTAAGAGTGTCTTTCCCGAGTCTTTGAATAACATGATGGATTCGGATTGTATTCCATATGCTCTTATCATTATCTATAGAATTGCCTATCTATTCTTATCGTATCTCACATGTATATCTATATATGCATGCTTTACTTTTGTATTTCCTTATATGTACGTTTAATGTGATATGGCTGGGAGAACCCGGAGTTACTCCCCACTGATTGTGGCGTTCATGTTTTTCATGAATGAACAGGTTGCTTGCATGGATGGCTTTTTGCTTATGCTATTTTGGGGTCGGGTGTGAGCTAGCGGGCGTTGTCCCTGGATGAAACACCTCTAGACGTTGTTTAGCTAGTTGCTAATTACTTTGTCTTTTGTTAACACTTTGAGAGACTACGTATCTTGTGGTATTTTTATTTAGTTTGTAATATTTTGACACTCCTCGTATTTTTCTATCTTGCATGTATAAAGTTTTTTAAAATACCGTATTTTCCGCTATATAATTCACATGCTTGTATGTTTTATATTTCCGCATTCGCGAGGGTTGTCACAGTTGGTATCAGAGCTTTATCGCTCCCGACGCACACACGTGAACCCTAAACTTAAATTACGTGACCTTGAAATAATAAATGAGAGATGGGTAGACTTAAGGACCTAAGGTGGTAGTCTTTGGTGTACTTGATGTTTGTTAGGTTCTAATTTGTTTGTTGATTGTGTTGAGTGATGTTATGTTTGTTTGTATCTTTCGTCTTAAGGTGGATCATTGTGTTACTAGAAGAAGTATCCTCTACCGAAGATTTGAAGATTGTCAAGCTAATGAAGTATGTT